>BLKM01000295.1:531209-629482 GCA_013340265.1 Coptotermes formosanus
TCTCTGCGGTCCCGGCCTGCAGGCCCGGACCGCAGAGACTTCACGCCTCCAAGAACAACGCAGTACACAGTCAACAGCACATTCTCACTCAACTATAAAGTGCAAACTTAGTGTAACGAT
Organism: Coptotermes formosanus; assembly: GCA_013340265.1. Classification (NCBI taxonomy): domain Eukaryota; kingdom Metazoa; phylum Arthropoda; class Insecta; order Blattodea; family Rhinotermitidae; genus Coptotermes; species Coptotermes formosanus. The sequence continues at coordinate 531,330 of BLKM01000295.1, forward strand.
AACAAAAAGTTCTCCCTGAAGGTGACCCAGCAGGGTAGAAACATGTAGGAGTGTGTTACGATTGATCATAAGACTCGTTTTGTGCATTTGTTGGTGACTAGTGTTTTTGTATAATATAATGCACGGACATGGAACACATTAAATATCTGACAGTCTGTTCGTCCGCCTGGAGTTATGGGGCGCGTGCGGACAGACAGGCGGACGGATGCGCTGGACGCGGTTGAATAATCGTACAGAATGCACACCATCAAAGGACACGTTTTGTTATGTATATGTGTAATGTACCTACACCTGTGAGATGTTTCGGTTAGCAGTTTGACCATCATCAGGGAGACGTACAACACATATTTTAATAGTTTTCTGTTCATATGCAGCTGTGTAAGACAGACATTTTTAAATTGAAAATATAAGACGGTAAAACATTCTGTATGTAATCCCCCATGTGGAAATTGGGTATTTTGAAATCCTTATGTTCCTCTCTTTTGTAGTCAAAGATTTCCGGGACGTATCAGTTTTAAAGTTTTTACTTAAAGGAAGAACTTCTAACGCAGCAGCGTGACATTAGCTGTAGATGATTCTTGGTGTTTTATACACAGGAAAGCTGAAGTCTTCTACACGCCATGGAAATACAAAGAGAGTAGACTTCCACTCATTCTTAACCTCGGCACGTGTTTTGTATTCACACGTGTTTATTTTATTATAACTCCGTGTCCTGTACACGTTCATAGCTTCTGTTTACCATAACTTAGAGTCTCATATTTTCCTTATAATAAGACGGGGTGTTGGGCTGTTGTGTTCGTATCGCAGTTATGTAGCTTACATGTTAAAGGCAGGGCAGTTTCAGGTGCAATATCTGTTCTGTGCATCTGTCGTTGCGAAAAAAATAAAATATTTTGTTGATTTTCAAGTATATTTCTCTTTATATGACTGCAAACATCAGGTTTTCATCAGAACACGTCCATTATACGTACACAATAAATGTCTATAGTTTACAGTATACTATTTTTCTGCATGAAACTGTTTCTACAGTAATCTAAATTATTCTGTACAGCTGCCGATTCCGGTGGTGGTGCGGTCTCAGGTGTAGGTCTGCAGCCGCTTTATTGATGTGATCGCGGGTTCGAATCCCGCTGGAGACATGGATGTTCAGTCTCTTTTGTTTGCCTCTGTGACAGCTGATCACGCATTCACTGATATGTGTGTGGGTGCGTGATCTACAAACCTCAGCAATTACGCGTCCAAGTACAATCAAGTATTTCTCTTCACAGGGCTCCGTCTCCCTCGTCCTTGAAACTTTGCACAGTTTTTTTCCACTTGTTTTTCGCATTTGCATCTCGTTTTTATATACATTTGCCTGCATTTTTCAATTCTGTGTTGTTGGCGCAACTAGTTACTTTCTTGTGCTGTATATTTATTTATGTGCAAACATTTATAGTTCAAAAACGCTCTTCTCCACTTTGTGTCTCTTCACATTGAGGTATTGTATGTATATATGTCATTCTCACGCGGTGGCGCAGTTGGTTGAGGCCCTGCGCTACAAGCAGGAAGGTCGCGGGTTCGATTCCCGATGGTGTCATTGGAATTTTTCATTGACATAATCCTTCCGGTCGCACTATGACCCTGGGGTCGACTCAGCCTCTAATAAGAATGAGTACCAGGAATATTTCCTGGGGGTAAAGGCGGCCGGTACGTAGGGCTGACGACCTTACCATCTTCATGTGCCGATTTTGTAGAAATCTGGGAGCCTCAACCTCCTGGAAACATAAGGGCCTGTCTAGGCCTGTAATGGGACTGCTTTTTGTATGTCATTCTCTTCTTCTTTGCATAAGGAACGTCTGCATTTCCTATACCTCTCTTTATGCCTCTGAATTTCCCAATTCCCAACAGAAAACCACATTTTTTCGTTTCTGTCGTTCATACTACAACAATGCACATGCAGTTCTCTCTCCCATTATTCTTTCACGTACTAGTATGAAACTGCGGATCGCTTCTCTCTCATTTTCTCTATATTTCGTACTGGACTCTATTTGCATATCATTGCACCTGGTTTTAATTACTTTGCATGTAGCACTTACACCCTCTCAGTCTAGCCAGGTACATCCAAACCCAATTTTGTACAGTTGATATCGCAGATTTACTGTCCAGATTTCCCATTTCGGATTTCCTGTCTGCCAGTCATAGGAACATTTTAACAATTCATCCTGTGCCATCAACACGATTCTGTACTAGAGTTTCACTGTGCTACAGAGCATGTTGTCTGTTCTGCCTTCTCTGCCAACTTACCGTGTGGCTAGAATACGACTGAAAAACGAGTGTGTGTATAAGTTATAGCGGCAAGTGTTTGGGCGACAGTGAAGGGACAATCTGTAAATGAGTAAAGCTCTGCCGGCATTTGAACGGAGTTAATTAACCCTTTAAAGACGAAACGTATCTGTTTTATATAAGGACTCAGTGCGTACCGCGCTGTAAACACTCTCCACTTCGGTTATAAAAACCAGTCTCTTAATGTTTTATAAGGCAAAAGTTGCTGTTTGTTCTGAGATCCGTACAAAACACATAAACGCAATGTGGGCACCACGTAGAATTTTTTAACGTTAAACCTGGTGGTACGTAAAGTTACCGCTAGGCTTTAAAAGGTTAAGAAGCATTGTTGGTTGAGTGACCTTGGTGTCTCATTTTAACCTTTTAAAGCCTAGCGGTAACTTTACGTACCGCCAGGTTTAACATTCACAAATTCTACGTTCTGCCCACACAGTGTATTTATGTGTTTTGTATGGATCTCAGAACTAACCTTATATATCATTAACTGACTGGGTTTTATAACCGAAGTGGAGAGTGTTTACTGCGCGGTACGCGCTGAGTCCTTGTATAAAAGATATTGCGTTCCGTCTTTAAAGGGTGAATATAAAAGTGATATCTGCTTACGCGTTATAAAATAGACGTATCTCACTTGTTCTTTTTATCATGCTACATACATAAACACTATGCCTTTACGATGTTAAATTGCAGATTATTTAAGTGAAGGGGATAGATCCACAATTTGAATCCTTAATGCTCGCAACATCAAAAATGAGTAGCTTCAAGAGGCATTCAGATGACAAGGTAATTTACCCAAATCTAATGCGTTCCATGTCCGTGCACTATATTATACAAAACACTGCCTGCTGGCCGGGACCGCAGAGAGTTCACGCCTCCAGTACACGGTACACAGTCAACAGCACATTCTCACTCAACTGTAAAGTGCAACCTTAGTGTAAAGATAACAAAAAGTTCTCCCTGAAGATGACCCAGCAGGGTCGAAACATGTAGGAGTGTGTTACGATTGATGATAAAACTCTCTTTGTGCATTTGTTGGTGATTAATGTTTTTGTAATTTACCCAGTTTCACTGTTGAGGCCCATAACACCGGTAGTTCCCGGATTTCTGCTTTAAATAATAAAGCTTTTAAGACCAGTATGGGCGTAGAGCTGAGAGTGGCCAAAGAAGGGAAGAGGGAGATAAAGCTTCTTTTGACCCTTATTGGCGTCATTCGTTTCCATTACGGTTGATAGGTGTTGGGGATTGACCTACTGCATGTAGCCATTACATTCTGCTGCATTGTTACCACAGGGGTCCCCACAGTGGCAGGCGTCCCTTAAAAATTTATGCCATTGCCATTTGGTCCAAACATTCGAGGGGTAAACGTGGTTTCTGTGCGCACAATGAAGTTAAACGACACTGATCCAGGACAGTAATTGGATAGGTAGCCTTACAGGATACAAACTTCAGTTGCTACTCAGCGTTAAGTTCAGTCGTTGGGGTCATGTGTTCGTATTATCTTCAATTTTGAGAGAGACAAAACTCCTGGAATGAGCTTTGAAATACAAAACATAATGTTTTATGGCGGTTGAAAGCGACAATTCTTCTTAAGCTGCCATCGTGTCCAGCTTACTGCAAACGCCGTAGTTTTTAGGCTGGATATCGGGGACTGAGTGTGGTGACAGAGACCGTCTTGGATATTCATGAAGTGAACTGAATGCCGGCTGGTGACAAGAACGAAAATGGAAACAACTGCAAAACATGATGGAGGTAGTCGCTCACACACGTAGACGTCAGACAAATATGGAAAAACCTGGATAGTTCTGGACAATATATGATGTAAACAGAGACTGCGGCCTTGGGTTTCCACGGACAGTATTGGAAACCACCTGATGATCGACACACGCCTTTCGTATCTGATTTCACCAAAATTCTTTGAGCGAGTTTTTGACACATGCCGGCAAAGAGATTCTATTTGCCGTAGATCCATATGTCTTCTCCTTATGCCCATTGTGCAGGTGAAAAAAATGTGTTTTCAACAAGAGACAAACATGTTACCAGTCATCACTGGCGGAGTGGCATCAGCCGGGATGAGATAAGAAGATAAATTTCTTAAGTTTCTTCGTGTGATACAAATTCGTGAAGGCATTGCCATGAAACCTCTTTTGCACGGTATTTTGACATAAACTGTAGTCCTAAAACACCTGTACTCATTCTTAAACCTTCACCTTCCCTCTCTCGAAAAAAAAAAGAGTTACTTTACTTGGGGCGGTGACAGCGAAAGGGAGTAAAGGAGAGAAGAGAAAATAAATTTGCTGTGCGTTTTAACCCTTTTAAGTCTGGCGTGTGTGTAAGGAATGGTCAAAAATTAAGCTCCTACGATACAGAAAACACGGTGCCTGTCCATTACTAATGCCAACAAATAATTTGTTTTTAGGGAAATAACCCCTGTTTATTGTGCAATTCTTACGGAATATATGCGTACACTTTTTTGGGCTAAATACAGGTTTTTTAATGATAAAGTGGCACATCACTTTCTTCAAGGCTTAATGTGAAAAAGGAAACGTACGGGCAAAACCCAACTGAACTTGTACAAAGTCGATATACAGCTATGTGGAGAAGAAACGTGAGTCAGGAAGTTACGGAAAAATGTTCAACAGGCTTACCAACTGACCAGCTGACAAACTAAGGAAATTCGTAAAGCAAGTTCTCTTTAAGAACGTGTTATTTCCTCAGCTATCAAGGAATTCCTCGAATGCTGTAGAGCCTGGAGTTTCATTGCCATGACCACAATGGCGTGCAAGCGTTACGTATCCTTAGCCAGATGAATCCATTCCACAACCTCCCACTGTATCTGGGGTCCATTTTAAAATCTTGCTGTCACTTAAGCCTAGGTCTTCCAAGCGGTCTCATTCACTCAGGGTTTCCAACCAAAACCCTACATGTATTTCTCTTTTCTCCCATACGTGCCACGTGCCCCGGCCATGTGATCCCTTTCTATTTAATTACCCTAATTGCGATTATTATTGGCAAGTGGGACAAATCTTGAAGCTCCTCATTTTGCCATTTGCTGCATTTGAAAATTGTATGAAGTTGTGGTAACAGTGCAGGTCTACATAGAAAAGAGATGCTGTTGGGGAAAGTGGGCTTACACGATGCAAGAATCGAAGTTTCAGAGATGAAGATAAAATTAACAAATGAATTAACCCTTTAAAGACGAAGCATATCTGTTTTATATAAGGACTCAGTGCGTACCGCGCTGTAAACACTCTCCACTTAGGTTATAAAAACCAGTCTCTTAATGTTTTATAAGGCAAAAGTTGCTGTTTGTTCTGAGATCCTTACAAAACACATAAACGCAATGTGGGCACCACGTAGAATTTTTTAATGTTAAACCTCATCGTATGTAAAGTTACTGCTAGGCTTTAAAAGGTTAAGAAGTGTCTAAAGCCATAAATGATTGTGGGAATAAATGGGAAGAATGAAAGGTCGTGAAGTTCCAAAGAACGTACAAACCGATGGGTGGAAGGTACACGCGAAGACGTTAGAAGTCAAAACAGGCTGCCACCTAAATAGCTTATGACGACAATTGACCTTCATCATTGGTACTTTTCACCGGTGTTATTACGTGTGTAAGATCGAGGCGCATGAGGTGGCCGGGGTATCTGATAGGGATTATACAGTGGGATGTGCATACAAGATTCTAGTCGTAAAACCTAGATACGAGACCACTTTGTAAACATTATAATATTAAAGTAGATCTTAAAGAAGTGGTTGTGAGGGTATCGAATGTATTTAATTAGCTCTTGATTATTTTCACGGGTAGGGTGTAGTGAACACGGGTTTCATGAAAGATGGGGAATTTGTTGACCACCTGAGCAACTGTTAGCTTCTGAAGAAGAGTTCTGCTGCTGGAGTGAACATAAATTGTAAGTGAGATAACTACGTTCTTTGTATGGAAGGATAAGTAAAGCAAATTTCCGAACAAAATATAGCAGTAAGAATTATAACCAATTTGAACATTTTTTATACACCATTTGATGATTCATTCTGCATTGTATCCTTTATAGAAACTTTCTTTGGCATGTTATTAACCCTTTAAAGACGAAGCGTATCCGTTTTATATAAGGACTCAGTGCGTACCGCGCTGTAAACACTCTCCACTTCGGTTATAAAAACCAGTCTCTTAATGTTTTATAAGGCAAAAGTTGCTGTTTGTTCTGAGATCCGTACAAAACACACAAACGCAATGTGGGCACCACGTAGAATTTTTTGATGTTAAACCTGGTCGTATGTAAAGTTACCGCTAGGCTTTAAAATGTTAAGCTGAGTGTTACTTACAATTACATTCTCCATGTAAATGATCCCTTGATTTTTCTGATTTTCGTGAAATGATATTCGTTTAATTGTATTTTCTGTTTCCGAGGAAAATAGTCTATAGTGAAAGAACTGTTGTTAGCTATTTATTGAGGTTACTGCCTTGAAAGGTGTGACGTCGTGCAGTCTGGTAGATAAGTACCAACATTTCAGGCAACATAACGCTTCCGTCTTTAGGGTGCAAGCTGGAGCTAGCAGGATGTTCCGGAAGGTTGGAATTTAAACACCAGAGTGCCTAACATCCCAGAAGGTGCCAGTCTTAATATTCTTTGCTGTGTGAGAACTGTGGATTAAGTCAGCGTTATTCAACTTGATTTGACCACGGAACCCTTTCGCATTCTACAGATTTTTGCCGAAATCGAAATAAAACTCGCATATGTAAAGCTAAAATCTGGACTGAAGTAAGTAAGGTAAATAAATAAATAAATAAATAAATAAATAATAAGCAAGGATATGAGATCAAAATATACTTTAATTGTACATGTACTGAATTAACCCTTTAAACACGAAGCTTATCTGTTTTATATAAGGACTCAGTGCGTACCGCGCTGTAAACACTCTCCACTTCGGTTATAAAAACCAGTCTCTTAATGTTTTATAAGGCAAAAGTTGCTGTTTCTTCTGAGATCCGTACAAAACACATAAACGCAATGTGGGCACCACGTAGAATTTTTTAATGTTAAACCTGGTGGTATGTAATGTTACCGCTAGGCTCTAAAAGGTTAATAACACATTCTGTATTTGAAAAACGAAAAGTACACCTAATGCCTAATTCTGTAACAAAAGAACTCATGTTCAATGTATGGTTATTGTGTACGTGGTTTCAGGCATCCGCCGTGGTGTAAATGAGATCTGCCCACCTTCAAGGGTCAAGCTTGACTCTTAAAGATGGGACCGATAGGTTGTCCCGAAACGTCGGTAAGAAACTACCATTATACACTGCTTAAAATCCCAGAAGAGCACATATCTCATGGTTACTTTGTATTAGCATTGCTGCAGTTCAGAAATATTTGCATGAAAGTATAACTGTAAAACAAAAATGAAAATTGTTTAAAGTGAAGTTTGTGCTAATATTTCAAGTGTAATGTACTCGTAATATTCTCCTGAACCCGTACTTGCACTATCCGGAGCTCCGGGGTTACTCCGACGCCATTTAGGAAGTACCGGGTTAGACATTTGGCGTTCAGTTATTACGCGGGTTCCAGAAATGCATCCGAAACGTCTCTGTACATACTTAGATGAAGAACTCGAGTCCTGTCGTACCTGTGTATAAATCTCTTTTGCATGTTGCTTTTGAAGACGAAGGAACGGTTTATGTGCTGAGAGCCCGACAGTTGGACAAATGAAATAAGGGCCGCAGGGTGTATTCCCGTTTGGATCATAGGCCTAAAATATTCTTCTTCGCGTATCAGGATGTGAAACATTTATGTGCTTAATTTGCCTGTCCATCTTTTCCTTGTCCGTCCCAATTCTCATCTTCCATCAGGTTTTCCTTTAGTCATAACTTCCTAATTTTAATGTCCTTCATACAGCATGTATATGCGTGATATATCTGTCCTTACACCTTTTTATTCGTGCATTTAGCTGTCAGTTGTACCGTAATGACGTCGTTTGTTGTCAGACGATTTTGAGCCAGCCACCGCTCTCAGAAATTTATTTATGCTGTTTGTAATCTTGCTTTACTTTTCGTTATTTCTGATATGGGCTACTTGTACATCTGTTGGTACAAACACAGCAACAGTACAGATATTAAAACGCGTAGAATCATCATAAGATTTTGCCATACCTACATATGTACAAAAGAAAAGAAAATAAAGCTTTTCTTTCTTTTCTTTCTCTTTCTTTCTTTCTTTCTTTCTGTCTGTCTTTCTTTCTTTCTTTCTTCCTTCCTTCCTTCCTTCCTTTCCTCCTTTCTTTCTTTCTTTCTTCCTTTCTTTCTTTCTTTCTTTCTTTCTTTCTTTCTTTCTTTCTTTCTTTCTTTCTTTCTTTCTTTGACTTTTGACCCTTGCAGATGGGACCGATACGTTGTCCCGAAACGTCGGTGAACAATTACCACACGACGCCGCGTAACATCCCAGAAGAGCACAGATCACGTCAACACAGTGGCGGAAGCCCGAAAGCTGTAGACTGGGTTCATCTTCTTAAAGATGCAGACCAATGGGAGGTTCTTCTGAAGAAGCCAATTAACATGCGAGTTGCATAATATGCGGGACATTTCTTCACTAGCTGGGAAAATGTTAGCCTCTCTACACAGGATCCGATTCATTCAATTAGCAGCCATATCTCTTTATACAGTTATTATGCGAGCACAGTTCTTTGATTACCTCGCAGTGGAATTCATGCTAGATTGCATTCCAAAGGTAAATTGTGGCAGAATTACAATTAAAGTTGTAATGGTTGAAAATTGTGGCCTTAATGTTGCAACGTCCCTACTGCGGGTTGAGACAGAGAACATCGAGGATCCAGCCACGAGAAGTACGTGGGGTAAGACGGCAATTTCACACTTACTTGGTTGTCACGGCAATCGACGCGTAGTCGTGTAACTACTGCGCAGTCGCAAACATGCCCTTGATATTTGCCACGCACACAAATTTCTCGTAGGAGGTAAAATTAGGTCATCTTGGCTCTTAACCTTTTAAAGCCTAGCGGTAACGTTACGTACCACCAGGTTTAACATTAAAAAATTCTACGTGGTGCCCACATTGCGTCTATGTGTTTTGTACGGATCTCAGAACAAACAGCAACTTTTGCCTTACAAAACATTAAGAGACTGGTTTTGTATAACCGAAGTGGAGAGTGTTTACAGCGCGGTACGCACTGAGTCCTTGTATAAAACAGACACGCTTCGTCTTTAAAGGGTTAATCTTCCATTCGTCATTTTACACTACTCTTGTACCGCCTTCGACTGCGACATTTATGGCATACCCCGGCTGTTCCAAAGTTGAGGCGTGTGACATTTATCGAAGATAATTTGCGTATGTTAAACTGAAAAGTAAGTTCAAAATTGTTCACCCCGTGCATCGTCTTGATTAAAATTGTCAATTTATCCAACCAACCAAATGCATTCTAATACTCACATGTAACTGTTACATATAAAGCTTCGCCATGTTTCGGTGCCAGTGCACCATCCCCACGAACCACAGGCTGCCAGATCTGAAACCAACCGGCACTGAGGAACCCCTGTTTGTATGGTTCCACAGTCTGCTGCAGGTTACGTTGTTGACATGTCTATTGTGTAGAAGGTACAGCCTCGATTTTAAAATACACACAGTTAGAACAGGATTAAAATGTTCTATACGGGGTAAACATGTTTTTTTAGCAGACTGTAACTATATCGTTATTCGTGGAAACCGCTATTGCTGTGGCGTTATATGTTGACCTTAATACGTAACTCAGTCCGAAGTGGATGGGAGCCCTGTGTTTTGTAGTGTCTTGTACCGGAGACAGCAGCGTAGGACTTCGGTACGTAAAAATAGCGGATGGTCAGTGGCGGTTGGTTTTAGGTTTGGCAGCCTGTGATCCCTGAGGATGATGGACTAGCACCGAAACATGTCGCAGCTTTATGTATGTCACACTTACATGTGAATATTAAAGTGCATTTTTTTTTGGTGTAAAGAATGGTCTATTTTGAAAAGTAAGTGACCACTTTACCCATGTTTCTGACTTACAACACATTGTCTGGTACGTGGTAGTGGCGTTTCAGAGACACGTACTGCCTTCATATGCAGGGTAGAAGTGGTTACAATATCGCGTAGTTTCGTAAGTGGGTGCCAACCTTTTTAAAGCGCGGGTACTTCATCTTGGTGGTTTTGGTTGTGAGACAGGTTAGCCAGTAGGGTGTGGGCCTTCGTTTCTGAACAACATACTTCTAAATCAGGGGGTTTCAACCCGCGACCCGCGGGCTGCATGCGACCATCCGAATGTTTTTGTGCGTCCTCCAAATAAATTTTGAATTTTGAGTGTAAAAAGTTTAATTCAAATAAATAAATGTTAAATAAAATCCATTCTGAAATATTTTAAATTCCGTACTAAAATTTTAAGGGTATTTTTTGTTTTTTATATATGAAATCTCGGCTAATGTTGTAGTAAGTACTGCAAGACTGTAGCAGGGCATGTTTGCAGGGCAGTTAGTAAGCTGATATAGACAGGTTAGTGAAAAATAAACAGTGCCGAATTTCTCACTAAAGATGAACTTTTTTTATAATTGTGAAATTGTTTAAACATGGCAATTAACACTATCAAGAATAAAGCTTACATTTTTAGATTCTGAATATGTATCTTTTTTCTAATTTAATCTAAATCTGTCTGAGTTGGCTTAGCTTCTGCATTCTTTTTCTAGAAATATTCTTGTGGGAAAAAGTAAATAACAACAAAAATAAATCATAAACTGTAAATAAATAAATAAATAAATAAATAAAATAACAAAACTATCCTATGTACGTTTACGTAGGGAAATATCAGCGCGCATGTCCTGCAATACTATGCAAACGTTACTTTGTAAAACGTGAATGCGGCCCGCGAATTTTCCTGCAATTAAAATGTGACCCTAGAGCAAGTAAAGTTTGAAGACCCCTGGTCTAAACCGTATGGATAAAAGGGCTTATAAGTCGTGTAATCCTGTTGGTGGGTGACAAAGTTTCTGAAGAGTGATGTAATGCCGCAGTCTTCAGGATAAATGTTACGAGGTATCAGATTTCAGTAATCTGATTATCATGGGGTTAATACGTTTATGGTCATCAGAACGTAACGTTCCAACTGATACTTGTATGAATTCTACCGGAATTATGGCACTGAAACTTGGACACTTCGGAAAGTAGATCGGAAATACCTGCACAGTTTTGAAATGTGGTGCTGGAGAAGATCAGTTGGACCGATCGTGTGAGAAATGAAGAAGAGGTGTATTCCACACACAATAAAAAGAAGCAAGAATAACTGGATTGGTCACATCTTGCACGGGAACTGCCTTCTAAAAGACGTTATTGAAGGAAAGATAGGAGGAAGGATAGAAGTGATGGGAAGAGAAGGAAGAAAACCTAAGCAGCTACAGGATGACCTTAAGGAAAGGAGAGGATACGAGAAATTGAAAGAGGAAGCACTAGATCGCACTGTGTGGAGAACTCGCTTTGGAAGTGGCTATGGACCTATCGTAAGGCAAACAACAGGATCATTGAATGAATGAATGAATGAATGAATGAATGAATGAATGGAATGAATGAATGAATGAATGAATGAATGAGTGAACGAACGAATGAGTGAATGAATGAATGAATGAGTGAGTGAATGAATGAATGAATGAATGAATGAATGAATTGTGATTTATATGTTCTCAGATTTTCAAGCTCAATGCAATAGTTTCGGGTACTGGTGGCTGAGCTGGATGTAATGCAGTCAGCACTAACCCCGTGGACGTTTAACAAGGGACAAAAAATTATACCTGACACCTATTGACAGTACTTACTGTTGGAATCTGCAAGTAAATCACCCTTTTCATTTTTCGTTGTCATTTCTACGTCGGTAAACGTTCTTAAATTAATTTACGCGGCTGTATTAATCGCTGATGTTCTTATTCTTAGTGTCTGAAGATCATTAAATTTGACTTTCATGTACTCGCTCTTCTTTTTCCACGTCCTGTTAAAACATCGAGCTACTGGGAGATTTCGTTCCATTACTACGGTTCGGATCAACAAGTATTGCAACGTAGCTTCTTTTAACCTTTTACAGTCTAGCGGTAACTTTACACACCACCAGGTGTAACATTAAAAAATTCTGCATGGTGCCCACATTGCGTTTATGTGTTTTGTACGGATCTCAGAACAAACAGCAACTTTTGCCTTATAAAACATTAAGATATTGGTTTTTATAACCGAAGTGGACAGTGTTTACAGCGCGGTACGCACTGAGTCCTTATATAAAACAGATACGCTTCGTCTTTAAAGGGTTAATATATTGAAAAATTCTGATATTCCTCTGCGCCTTGTACATTTCCTGTAGATTTTCCCAACAAGTATTTCAACTTGCAGTATTTCCATCATATCCTTAGTCGTCCAATTTTGTAAATCCCTGCAGCCGTCGCAGGAATCACGTACATCTGTGCTGCTTCCACATGTCAGCTTTATATCTTATTTAAAATCCGCGTCTCATTGCCATAGTCGAGCCAAGCCTTTGGTATTGCTATGTTACGTACTGCTACTTTGTGAGCTGGGATAGTTCAGTCGGTAAAGTGAGTCCACTGCAGGCTGGATGAACAAGGAACTGTCGTTTGATTGCCAGCAGGGCCGGAAGATTTTCCTCGAAAATGTCTAGAAGGGCTCTCGAACGCCCCCCAGGCCCCCCCCCCCCCCATTCAGTGAGTGCCTAGCGAGGTCGTTCCCCATGAGTAAAGCGACCATGGCATCAAGCTGAACACTGATCTCCGTTGCTGACCTTAAGAATGACTGGAGCTATATCTCCACGCCACTCCCCTTATGATTCCATGTGCGTGCACAGGAACACCTTTATTTTATGGAGTGGTAATTTAATGGGCCTTATCACTTGTTTTCCCTCAGACTATTTATTTTTTATAGAGGCGTACTCACCAAATCAGCCGACGTTTCGGAACTAAATGTAACTCAAATAATAGTCTGCTGAGTTATTACGCCGCGTAGGTTATCACGTTTGTTGCGACATTTCCAAGCACGTACTATTCCTGTCACGTCAGCATCACATCACTCTGAAGATGGAGGCAGCACGTTTCTCCGAAACGGGGGTACAAACTTATTATTCTACACGCTACAGTTCAGTAACGCGCGCCCTGAAAGTATTAACCTTTTAAAGCCTAGCGGTAACTTTACGTACCACCAGGTTTAACATTAAAAAATTCTACGTGGTGCCCACATTGCGTTTATGTGTTTTGTACGGGTCTCAGAACAAACAGAAACTTTTGTCTTATAAAACATTAAGAGATTGGTTTTTATAACCGAAGTGGAGAGTGTTTACAGCGCGGTAAGCACTGAGTCCTTATATAAAACAGGTACGCTTCGTCTTTAAAGGGTTAAAATGTACGCAACTTATGACTGTAAACGTGGCCTGTGTTTATGGCGTGTAGAAACAGTTGACCGATGGGTCGTTTTGAGAAGGACCGTAAAATTCCATTTACAGATCCCATGGGCTATATTTGACTTGACTCGAACCAAAACTAGTTTTTTTTTCCAAATTTTCAGACTAAAAACTTTCGAACTAAGAACTATTACCTCCCTGTTGTGGTCTCATTTTATGCAGTTTGTGCTTTGGCTCTGTGGCGGGCTGTTCTGAATTCTGTAATAAACCTTCGGCTTCAATAAAATGTGCGTAACTCATTGACTTACTGAACAAATGTTAGCTTCTCAAAGACCAATCAAGCTTCCTCAAGTGGTGTTGCCTATAAATTTTACTGGCAACGTGTGCGTTTCGAATGCTATTCTGGACGCAGATTCTCCTGCGATTTCTCGTGTCTTCCTTGGCCCCGCCACGCAAATGCCATGATAGTACGTTACGTTGAATCATGGCGATTTCCTTCAACATTCTTCGTGAGTCTGATTCACCGTCGCTCAAGCATTCGACGCTGTACTGCGTTACTGACAGCGGCATTATGTAAACGAAAAATACAGTGCAAATAAGGGACTGTGGTCCATGGATATTCCGTTATTGTGGTTGGTGCACACAGAGAGGCAATGCCCGTATAACGTAACATTGGGCTGCGTTCGCGTAACCATTTTTGCCGTGGAAAGGCAATAAGTATTATATATTCTGAGTCTGTGTCTGTAGCCTTAGTTATGCAGCATGCAAAGCGCATGCGCCACATTGTCATCTCTGGCCTGTGCGGCTGTGCCAGGTTTTTTCCACATTATCTCATAAACGGCACGATATTCGGAAAAAAGTTATTGAACATAAAATGTGTGTTGTGATTTACTCTACAGCTTTTGTCTGAATTATTATGCATTCTAAGAAGAACTAAGCGAGATACTGTCACAAATGTACGTAGGTCTTCATGTAAAGTATATGTTATTCGTGTAAAATTTTAATAAAACTTGAATTTTCCCGACAGATATTTTAAAAATACTAAAATTAAAATTTCACGAAAATTCGTCCAGTGGGAGCCGAGTAGTTCTTTGAGGACGGCGGGACAGACGTGACGAAGCTAACAGACGCTTTTTGAAGTTTTGCGAACGAGCGTAAAAAATCGCAGTGCTACCTGTTCGCCTCAGCAGCCATCCCGTGTTATTGTTACGCACGTATCTTTTCATTTGTCACCTACAATACATCTTGGAACGACCGGCACAGTTGTGCCAACTGTCGTATTAGGGACGCCGGGCGTCGCGACTGTTAGACGCATGCAGTAGCACGATGATGGTGGGGCGTGAGGGGTGTTCAGTGGAACCCGCTGCAGAGTCAGTTGCGTGCAGTGAGTGCCAGTAGTGCTTCGGAGGTGGACCATGCTGAGGGCCGTCGCACTGACGTACGTCTCTAGCACACAGCATGGTGAGTGAGCAGGCACTGCCTGCGTACCTTTTGCCTCGTTAGTATACTTACGTGTAAAATTTGATATTTTACGGTTGTGACGGTGAATACTACAGTCTTGTGAAAAGTGACGTCCTATAACCCTTTAAAGACGAAGCCTATCTGTTTTATATAAGGACTCAGTGCGTACTGCGCTGTAAACACTCTCCACTCCGGTTATAAAAACCAGTCTCTTAATGTTTTATAAGGCAAAAGTTGCTGTTTGTTCTGAGATCCGTACAAAATATATAAACGCAATGTGGGCAGCACGTAGAATTTTTTAATATTAACCCTTTAAAGACGAAGCGTATCTGTTTTATATAAGGACTCAGTGCGTACCGCGCTGTAAACACTCTCCACTCCGGTTATAAAAACCAGTCTCTTAATGTTTTATAAGGCAAAAGTTGCTGTTTATTCTGAGATCCGTACAAAACACATAAACGCAATGTGGGCAGCACGTAGAATTTTTTAATATTAACCCTTTAAAGAGGAAGCGTATCTGTTTTATATAAGGACTCAGTGCGTACCGCGCTGTAAACACTCTCCACTCCGGTTATAAAAATCAATCTCTTAATGTTTATAAGGCAAAAGTTGCTGTTTGTTCTGAGATCCGTACAAAACACGTAAACACAATGTGGGCACCACGTAGAATTTTGTAATGTTAAACCTGGTCGTATGTAAAGTTGCGTACTTACGGATTTCAGGAAGCTGCTACCTCCATCTTCAGGATATAAGTCAGTAAATACGATTATATAAATCATTGTGACGATTCTGCTTCCAAAAAATTCTACCAGATGTTTTCACCATTTATTTTTGAGAAAAGATTCTGGATTTAGGGATGTCAGAGGACTTCTGCGGTTTAACCATTTAATGCCCACAATTAATGTATGTGATGGAGATAGGGCGTGTTTGCTGTGAGACGTGGACTGAGGATTTTATATCATATAACGAAATTCATCCTTCAACGGTCAGATGTGTAATTTAATTGATGGCGAAATACTTTTCTTCCTAGAATGAAAGAAATAGTGTTGGAGCTTACACTCCCTGTGTGTTTTGGTTTCCTGTGCCTGCGTGTGCCCTCATTCTTTCAGTTTTTCAATACCTTGTCATTCTAGACGTACTGATACAGCCACGAGCCGACTCCGGTGGCCGTGCGTTTTAAGGCGTGGGTCTGCGGCAGCTCGATTGCCTGGATCACGGGCTGGATTTCCGCTGACAGCACGGATGTTCATTTCTTGTATGTGTTGTGTTAAGTAGCGGCCCCTGCGGCGAGCTGAACACTCGTTCAGAGGATCCAGCCGGGTGTGTGTGTGTGTGTGTGTGTGTGTGTGTGTGTGTGTGTGTGTGTGATCCAGAAGCGTTAACAATGCGGCCTAGGTCGCAGTTGGGCTCTGTCGCCACATAAAAAAGATACAATCAGGACAGCTGCTTGTAACATTGAAACCGTAGTGATAATCCCCACCCCCCCCCCACACACACACACACAAACATACCTCCTTTCTGTTTCTCCCGTACAGTCTTGTTTGCAAAATCCTATTTAACGCGTACCGTACGATACAATGTACAGCTGTTAATAATCTTGTAGGTACGAACCGATTTTCCTTTAGTGTTAATGAAAAAGGGTTGTGTCCTGTCTAAGTAATTTTTGCGTTTCCCATCCCGTTGTGCATATGTATAGCTGTCTGTAATCTATACCGACAGGCGCAACGCAACACAACACAACACAACACAACACAACACAACACAACACAACGCAACGCAACGCAACACAACACAACACAACACAACACAACGCAACACAACACAACACAACGCAACACAACAAAACACAACACCACGTTTCCCAGTTTTTATTACATGTTTCATGCGCGCGAAGCGTCCATCATCAGGTAAAATACAAATCTATAAAGAACTGGAGTAAAGGTAGAGGCCTCGCCCTTTCTACATTAGAATAAAATTATTTTACAGTAAAATTTAAAATATATAAACGTTACAAATATCTAATGGTCTGTTATTCCCTGTATTAAATAATATGCTTTATATATATATATATTCTATTTATGTTTTAACCAGGATTCCTGTACGGGTGTGAAAGCGAGGGGTCGCAACGTTTCATTAAATCCCAGTGGAGAGTTTGAGCAGTGGACTTGAAGCGTTCTTATGCTTGTAGTTAGTGTGTGCCAGCTTTCATTTTTGCTAAAGTGCCGTTCCTATGTGTTTTACTTCTGGAACGCCGTGTGGGAGTTGGATAATTTCAATGCACTTTTTGCGTTTTAGTCTTTCCTATTCTCCCCTACGTGCGTGCGGAATTCGATTGCGTGCTTCAAAGCCGATGTTACTGGTTTCGATTTCTGTCCACTACTCTGTAGTGACTACTGAGTAGTGGACAGAAGTGCACTACTGAAACTGTCCATTGCGATTTAATGAAACGTTGCGACCCCTCGCATTCACACACGTACCGGAATTCTGGTTAAAACATAAATAGAATATATATATATACAAAGCATATTATTTCTTACAGGAAAATTGTAATCTTTATATATTTCAAATTTTATAGTAAAATAATTTTATTCTAAGGTAAAAAGGGGAGGTCTGTACCTTTATACTTTTTCGTTATAGATTTTTATTTTACCTGATGATGGACGCTTCGCGCGTCCGAAACATGTCATAATAAAAACTGGGAAACAAAGTGGTGTGTTGTACTTGTCGGTGTAGATTAGAGACAGTTCTGTGTAAGTATCCGAGTATCTAAATATTACAGAGAAGAACTGCAGGCTTTAACCTTTTAAAGCCTAGCGGTAACTTTACGTACCACCAGGTTTAACATTAAAAAATTCTACGTGGTGCCCACATTGCGTTTATATGTTTTGTACGGATCTCAGAACAAACAGCAACTTTTGCCTTATAAAACATTAACAGACTGGTTTTTATAACCGAAGTGGAGAGTGTTTACAGCGCGGTACGCACTGAGTCCTTATATAAAACACATAAGCTTCGGCTTTAAAGGGTTAATAAAACCGATCTTGTAGGACTTCTGGTGGAACTCCTTGGACGGGGGATCGGCCTATTCAACGGTTTCTGTACTCAGATTTCTTTACCCGTTAGTGTGTTACTGTGTGTTACGTTAGAGCCTGTCACTTTCTGTACTGTAAAGGACACTGTCTTCCGGATTGTGACGTCGTGTAGTGTAGTAGAAATGTATCTGTTTCGGATGTATCTGTTGCCTCCATCTTCAGAATAGTTCATTCTTCTGCCCTGATGATGGACCTAGCAGTTTCATTCGAAGCATTGACAACTTTGTAACGAGCCACACTGTATCGCATCCTAAAAGGCGGTAATGTTCATGGTATTGGTTTATTTATGAAGGCTTTTAATTGGTCAAAATTTTCAGCGTCGCATTGTGGGATGTGTGAATGGAAAGGGTGTGAAAGGAAGGGGACGTAGACTAATTGTAGTCACTGTTCCGGAATTTACTGGACGGCCTGAGTAAAGCTTTAGAAATTTAAGCCATGACAGTTTTCCCCAGGTCAGCTGCCTGACAGCGAAGGGCAGTGTCTAGGAAGTTATAGCTGTAACCAGCTGCATGCTGTGCTGGTTGCGGGTAATGCCCAGTAATTTTGATTTATTTAATTTGTAAGTCATATAGGCAGAAGATTAGCCGTTTAAATCAGAATGCAGTGCTCAGAGTTTGTACCACCTGCTTTAAAATGCAGAACTTTTGCACGCTACCCCCGAGTGTGTGATTCTGAGAATGAAGAGTGATTATTTCCCTAAACAGCATTAACCGATTCGTCCTTGTAATGTTTAGGTAGTGTGTTTTCTCTGACGTGAGATACGAATTTTTAAATATTATTTGTATGATCTACAGTTTGATATCTTTAATATAGAAGGTCATAAACTGTGTAACTTTTGAATTCTAAATTCATGTATTCACGTCTGTATCAGTATTTCCTCCATAGAGAATGAATTCAACACATATAATTTAGTTTTTCAGTCACGCAGTGCTAAATATGCGGGTATAAAGTACATAGTTTGTTGGATCCTGGGGAGGGGGTGTTGTGTGTTATAAAAAATAAGCAGATGGATTTCCTGCAATATTTTATGTTACTCATTAATAAATCAACAAAGTGCAGCACTCAATAAAATACATTCAGAAGCAAGTATAAAACTGCTACATGTTTCGGCACCGGGGTGCCATCATCAGGGAATTACTCAGAACAAAGGAGTAACAAGGCCAACAGTTAATCTAGGTATTGTGTCTGCCTTCTTAAAACGATTAAAATTCTAAAATATACAAAGTTAATAATCATGAAATGACATTGCTGTAAATTTAAGATTTTTAAAGTGAGCCGTTCCAGGTAGACGTTGCCAGTTGTTTGCACTCTGTGCCGAAACATGTGGGAGTTCTGTACTTGATTCTGAATGTATTTTATTAAGTGCGTAATTTGGTCGATGTGTTATTTCACACAGCAGTCTGTGTTTCAGTTACCAATATTGATTGTATACACGATTTTGTTTTCTGTCAACTGTAAATAATCACGAATACTGTGACACCGAGTGGTTTAAGATATGTACCGCCTCTGTCTAATAAGGTTGAGTAACCCTGATGACGGAGGCAGCAGTCTCCCCGTAAACGCTGGTACCGAACTTCGAATCCTCTGTCTTTCTTTTTCAAATATTCTTCTGCTACACACATTAATTGTAATTTAAATAGCGATACGAAAATTACGTGAAATTATTGCGAAGATAGCTTGTACTTTATGTGTAACCAGGTCTGTAGTTTGCAAACATTTCGTACGTAAGGAATCTGTTTTGATTGTGATTACGTATCTATTAAATGACGCTGGATATTTTGTGGCAGTGACTTAATTTTACTACGAGTGATGCGAATGGAATTAGGACAGGTTGTTGAAAGTGGTTGTGCCCGAGAAGACTGGCAGCAACGGCGCAATTCAAGCCTTCTTACCGACATGAAACGCGTGACCAAAAGCACAGCTGTTAAAGACACCAAGTCGAGCGGTGAATCTACCCGCTTCCCAGGCATGTGGCATACCAAACTAAACAACGTCATGTTGTCTAAGCTACCTACTCTATACAGACGACTCCAAGAAAAACGTTACAACATTTGTTGAACGGAGAAGAAAAGAATTTTGTTTGACATTTTCTAGTTCCAGTGTTATGGCAACGCATAACCAGCCATCCAGGAGTGCACGCCACTGATATGTTTCGATAAACTAATCAAAAAGACACTCGGCTGGAGTCCGTGTAAAAGCGCAGTGGCACAGAAGTGCGGTACAGAATGGACAGTGTTACCGAAACTTCGATCAATGTGAGTGAAAGAGGTTACCGTGTGCCACGCGCCATTACATCCCTAATATAATTTTAATGAAAACATCACTGGACTGCATTCCGGCTTGCGTTATCACGTTACAGGAACTGGCTGGACTCTGTAACAACGTTCGTAACTTTTATTAAACAGTAGACTCCCACTTAACTGGCGCCTTCTTAGCAGATTCGAAGTGCTTAACCCGTATGGATTTTATTAACCCTTTAAAGACGAAGTGTGTCTGTTTTATATAAGGACTCAGTGCGTACCGCGCTGTAAACACTCTCCACTTCGGTTATAAAAACCAGTCTCTTAATGTTTTATAAGGCAAAAGTTGCTGTTTGTTCTGAGATCCGTACAAAACAGATAAACGCAATGTGGGCACCACGTAGAATTTTTTAATGTTAAACCTGGTGGTATGTAAAGTTACCGCTAGGCTTTAAAAGGTTAAAAATGGAGAAAATAACCACGGTAAATATGGTATAGTGAAGTACAGTTACATTATTATTGATGCGTGACAACTCAGTAGCTACACTGAATAGGCTATGAGTTTGACGACCGAGGTATCGTGGGTCGATTCCCTGCGGGATAAAAATGCTTTCCGCTTCTCTAAAGTGTCAATGCTGACTCTGGACACGACAAAGCCTGGAGCGTCTCCCCCCCCCCTCCATGCGGTGGCGCAGTTGCTTGAGGCCCTGCGCTACAAGCTGGAAGGTCGCGAGTTCGATTTCCAATGCTGTCACTGGGATTTTTCATTTACATAATACTTCCGGCCGCACTGTGTCCCTGGGGTTGACTCAGCCTCTAACAGAAATGAGTACCAGGAATATTTCCTGGGGGGTAAAAGCGTCCAGTGTGTAGGGCTGACAACCTACCACCTTCATGTGCCGATTGTCTAGAAATCTGGGAGCCTCACCCTCCTGGAACCCTAAGACCCTGTCCAGGCCTGCAATGGTAGAGCTTTACCTTTATAGGTTAGTTGATAAGTGAGTTATACTTACTAAATTTCACCGATGATGGTCAGGTCTGTGCTGAATTTTTATCGCCGTTTCGTGAGGTTAACCGGCTTTTCGCCTAACCGTCTGACCACTTGGCTGTGTTTACACCAAATAAGTTGATGTCAGGTCTATTGATATATACAGTTGAGTCCGGTTATAATGACATCTGTTTAAGTGACACCTCGTATATAACGTCACATGTTCTGTGGTACCACTTAATTCCTCACTGTCAACCATAACACTCGTTTATAACGACATGAAATATTCAGTCCCTTTCAAGACGTTATAACCGAGTTCGACTCTAGTTTATTGAATGGCGGTGTCTTATATGTCGTAGAGTTGTATGATTAGTGAATATTAACGGGAAAAGATGTAGGCTCAGAGGCCTGTAGTCTAATATTTTGCATTGTCCGTGTATTGTGTGACTGTTTATTAACAACCAAGTAAGTACACAAGTGCCCGTACGCAAATTTGATGTAGGGCATGCGTCTCCAACCCGCGGCCTACGGCCCGGCCCGCGGCCACATTTGTGAATTATACATACGTTATAAAAATTAAACAATAATGCAGTTGTCTTCAGTTAGATTAAACCGACGCGACCCGTCCACTTGGAAGTGCAGCGTGACCTTGATGGGGAGCAAAGAGAGAGGGGCTTTTTTGTGTTTAAGGTTTTTATCAAGATAATATTTTCTCTTATTAACGGAGTTGACGTAATATAATAACGTTGCATTTTTGTAATAGAACGCCATAATATGTAAAATTTTTCAATTTAGACGGACAGGTGTGCCTTAGCCGATCCCAGTGGCCGCGCGGTCTGAGGCGTAGGTCTGCGGCCGCGCGCTTGCTGGGATCGTGGGCTCGAATCCCACCGGGGACATGCATGTTTGTCTCTTGTACAGTGTTTGTATTGTCAGGTAGAGGTTTCTGCAACGGGCCGATCCCTCGTCCAGAGGAGTCCTACCGAATGTGGTGTGTGCATGAGTGTGATCAAATGAAATTACAAAAACCCTCGACATCTGCTGTGAACAAGTAGGTAGAAGAGGGAAGGACTAAGAAAGAAGAAACATGTACCATATACTGTGATTATTACACTGCGGCCCGCGAGCCACCCCACAATAGCAGTTTTGGCCCTTTGCGGGAAAAGTGTTGGAGACCTGTGATGGAGGGTGTTCGGTCCCGGCGTTTACGTATAGGGGCTTAGAAGAACCACGAAGGATCAGTCATTCAAGGTAGTCTGTCTGAGGACCGAAATTTCAACACAGAAGCTGCATATATGAAATTTAGATGCTGCACCCAAAGGTGACGTTCATTGCATTAGTAAAGGAGCCAGTTCAGAAATTCCTAAGACCCTGACAAGCATGTGCTGCCTGTTGTTAGTTCCTTCCCCGCATCTCTGCACCACCGCCAGCCTCAGCCTCCTACAAAGAAATGAAGAACTCTGGTACATAGCTAGAAGGCAGTATAAAGCCAATCCTTGGCAGGCTTGTCTGTAATGTGATGCCATAGAGTTTATCCCAGAGTCAGGACATGGGAAATTGGCTTACCGGCTGTTCTTGCTTAAAGAGTTCTCATATGTACGTCACGATACTGTACTTGGCAGCCTGAGAACATAAACTTTTCTTCCTTAAACACAACAGCCTGTCCCTTTCCTTGGTTTGCTTGGATGTGACCCTACGTCGCTGTGTTACCGACGTTTCGAACGAACGTGGGCGATGCAGCGTCACATCAAGGAGTCCTCAATTATACCACTTTTAAAACCTCAAAATTCTCATGAAAGTCCGGTCCTGCTCTCTGAGAACACTGATTTGCTGTCGGTTGCTATGTCTTCTTTGGAACTGACGATAAACACTGAGAGTAATGTGAAGTGGCAGTCATTACGCGTGCAATGTATTTTTGGTAATGTCTGAATGAATACGTACTTCGTTAAACAAAAATAAAAACTTTTTCATGTCGTTGAGTGGGTTCAGCGAGCTCTCTGGAAATGGTCAGTTGACTGCCGTTTGAACAGGAAGGGAAAGGCGTGTAAGGCAGTAAGATAGGAAGGGATGTATAAGAGCAAGAGAAAATTTTGGAGGGATGTCAAGTCATTGGAATTCTTTAATCATCCTCGGTGTAATGTCAGATGCCCTGAGGAAACGACAAATGTTCAGTTAACCTTTTAAAGCCTAGCGGTAACTTTACGTACCATCAGGTTTAACATTAAAAAATTCTACGTGGTCCCCACATTGCGTTTATGTGTTTTGTACGGATCTCAGAACAAACAGCAACTTTTGCCTTATAAAACATTAAGAGACTGGTTTTTATAACCGAAGTGGAAAGTGTTTACAGCGCGGTACGCACTGAGTCCTTATATACAACAGATACGCTTCGTCTTTAAAGGGTTAATGAAGTCATCATTCTTTAGTTTAGATACTGTCTTTCTTTATTATACCTGTGGTGGGATACAACAAGACTAGAACTGTACTGAGTAAATGTAACCTTAGACGGTCAATAGTACTGTGTAGCATTAATTATTGTGCAGTACTATTGACCGTCTGGTTGTAATAGTGAAGGGTTTCGCAATATATTGAACAGTCTGTTGACAGTACTGTTCAATATACATTCGGTTACCATCTGTGTGCCGAGCAGTAAACACGTCTCCAGCGCAATAATTCCAGCTGATGGGGATGCAACCCTTATGAATATCAGGTCTTAAACATTATTTCCAGTGGCTAAATGTGACTGTGAGTGACTGATCCTCGCATGTTAGTAGGGTAACAGTCGTGGGTAGCCCATCAAATGATGGACCGTCGAATCGCAAATAAAAAACGTCTTTTGGGTCACTCGACCCTAAGTCTGTCATGAGATTTTCGTGTGTATTGTGGGATTCGTTTTTACCACTCTTTGATTCAGGGGCGATTCTTTCCTTTTTTTAAACACAGGGCTAAAGCAGTGGCCACACAGCATCAATGTCACCCAGCATGTTTAACCCTTTAAAGACGAAGCGTATCTGTTTTATATAAGGACTCAGTGCGTACCGCGCTGTAAACACTCTCCACTTCGGTTATAAAAACCGGTCTCTTAATGTTTTATAAGGCAAAAGTTGCTGTTTGTTCTGAGATCCGTACAAAACACATAAACGCAATGTGGGCACCACGTAGAATTTTTTAATGTTAAACCTGCTCTTATGTAAAGTTACCGCTAGGCTTTAAAAGGTTAAGCGTATGCTAAAGCGTTGGCCACACAGCATCAGTGTCACCCAATATGTTTACACATTGTAACCCACGAGCATAATGAAATATTGCACATTAATATTGATTCTTCTAGGGAGAAACATATTGCGCAACATTAATTCAGGGCAGTAGTACTGAAAATTAGTATTGACCGTCTAAGGGCCGCTTAAGAACGTTGTGTAACTTTGTGATGACGGTAGAGACTGCAGTAGTGACTAAAGCGTAGGGATGTCTCACTGCATCGTTTTGTTTCCACCGTTTTTGCCTGTTCTTAAGTGTTACGAATAATTTTTTTTTTCCCTACACAGTACACGCATATAGTCGATCACAAATCATATCATCTTGGACGAAGGCATACTGGAGACGTCGATGATTTATTTCTCGATTTGCCTGTAGGCCTGTATGTGAAGAACGACACTCAACTCTGAGACAGTTTGAGAGCAGGTGCTGCAGAAATCATTTGTGCCTGAGGAGAAGTACGCAACAAGAGGCTGGATGAAACTGCATAATGACGAGACAGTAATTCCTGGCCTTCACCAAGCAGGGCTGTGGAGTCAGTACACAAAAGCTCCGACTCCTCGATTTTTGAAACTGCGACTCCGACTCCTTCATAAAACCTCAATATGCACTAATAACGGTAAACCTATAAGACATTTCATCGCCACCACGTGAATCATCAGGCTACTTTTTTGACTTATAACCTATATTTAAGTATAAGTCTAATGGTTACTGTAGCTATCAGGGCTCTGCACTTGGAGTTTCTAGTTAAGATTTTAGACTGAGGGCGGAGTCGGAGTCGGTACATTTTTACCGACTCCGACTCTGACAGCACCTAAAAATTCCTTCCGACTGCGACTCCACAGCCCTCTCACTAAGTGTACGTTGTAGGGTGATCAAGTGAAGGAAGATGAGAGGCCAGAGCATATTGCACGTATGGGGGAGAAAAATGCGTACGGGGTTTTGGTGTGTAAATCTGAAGGAGAGAGACCACTTGAAAAACCTAGGCGCAGATGGGTTCTTAAATTAAAATGGATTTTAGAGGAATAGGATGGAAGCATGGAATGGATTCATCTGGCGCAGGATAGAGACAGGCGGTGAATTCTTGTGAGCACGGCATTAGCTTCTAAAGCAGATTTCAATTGCGTCATCCCGATGTGTCAACTTTTAAACGAAACTGTACCATAAAACACAGAGACAACACCACCGTGTGTTCTGTATTAGCACATTACAGCATTACTATATATATGTATTAGTGCATTACGACATGTTTCGGTTCGACTGAACCATCATCAGGCAAATGTACATGACGATAAAACACAAATCATCGTGTATCCAATGTCAAAGATTTTTTAGTAAGATCTCACTAATACGCTACGTAAAAACTACAAACGTCCAAGGTGACATGTGTGTCTACTAAAACGTTTCCAACATATATAGCCTATTATGTTTCCCAAAAGTATATTATTAAAATTAATCTTTACGGATTAACCTCAAGAGACTGCAGAGTAACTCAATCGTATTTTGTCGTGTTCTTGTATTCTTTAGTGTATATCGTCCCAAAGTATAATGTTGAAGTCCAGTCTATATGGGTTAGAAATCAGGGATTCTAAAGTAACTCAGTTCTACACTCCTCGAGCTGTATTAGATGGTATAGGTTGGAAGTTCTGATATGTTGCACGACATCATGTGAACAGTGCAGACAGCAGAATATATTTCTTACAGGAACTCGCAGAGTGCTGTGATATTTACTGCACAGAGGCTGTAAGTCTCTTCACTATTACGTATCCTAGTCTCGTATTCGTGTACTGTGGAGTTCGACAGGTAACCGAGTACTGAGTGCTGACACCTGTACAGTTGACTTTATGGTACTCAAACCGCGCATTGTCATAAATGTAGAATTTCACAAACAAACCACATGCACACTTTATTATACATTAAAATGTTCAAACTACGCTCCTACGTGTTTCTAACCGTGAATTGGTTCATCTTCAGGGAGAGTCACAATTTCACAAATCACACGCACACCCAACAGTATGATCACAAAACTTGTTAACAGTTGTTTAAAGTACACCAATTATGTTGATAAGATGTCGATAAAATTTCTTTAACCCTTTAAAGACGAAGCGTATCTGTTTTATATAAGGACTCAGTGCGTACCGCGCTGTAAACACTCTCCACTTCGGTTATAAAAACCAATCTCTTAATGTTTTATAAGGCAAAAGTTGCTGTTTGTTCTGAGACCCGTACAAAACACATAAACGCAATGTGGGCACCACGTAGAATTTTTTAATGTTAAACCTGGTGGTACGTAAAGTTACCGCTAGGCTGTAAAAGGTTAATATGAGGTGGGTTGACATCCGTCGATGTATATGAAGCAGTTTTTTTGCAGTTGACTTCTTGTCTTAAATTTTTCAAATGTTACTTTTTAATTATTTCTCAGAAATTATTTTCCTTATACTTTTTATAACGAAACTTGCAACATTTTAACATTCACTTTAGTTTTAACATTTTACTTAGGCTATATATATATATATGTATACGCAATATTTGTTATTGTTATATAGACCTATATTTGCATTGTATTCGCTGATACCTGCAACATACGGGGTTCCAGCTTACAGTTTTTGTTATGGCCTGATGATGGCTGTTTTATGAGTAGAAATTAGTTGCCACTAAAACGTGTGTTAAACAACTTGTTCGGTCCGGTTTTAGAATTAAATAAAATACATAACTTAGAAATTTCGGCGCTTGTACGGTCTGTGTCGCTTGAAACAGAAAGGGGCAGCAGGGATGATTTCCATAAAAATCAGCGGGCCAACTGCAAAATGCATATTTTTATCATCGTACGTTCACTGTGCACAAGGGGACTTCTGAGATCGGAATGCGATTTACTCCTCCATTTGCATGTGGCAGTGTTTTAGAGCGTCCGTACCAACAGACGGCTCTCGTCCCGTTCCTCTCGCCCCACCAATATCTCGGGACGGTCTAGACTCGATCTGTTGCTGACGTCACGTAAATTGGACAGAGTTCAACCACATTCACAAGAATGGGGTGCTGTGTGCGAGCGCTAGTATTCCCTACATTTCTTTCGTTGAAAGGCGCGTAGATGGCGGGGAAAAGGGCACAAACGAAGTATGAAATTGGTAGAAGTTTTCTCTCTGTTTAGTTAAGGGATAAGCCATAAAGGCGTAAGGGGGAGTGGAGGTATAGCTACAAGCATTACTTCACCTCGATCCAGTGATAAAATGAAATATGTACCATGTAAAATAAGACGGTGGTAAACATGTTAGGGACAGAGCTGTTGAATTTTACGTAGCCGAGGATGGAATCCCGTTACTGACAGTGAAGGCCAGTGATTGTGTGAAGTTTTGTGACGGTGATTGTCTTAATATGCCAAAGCATGTTGCACAGTGGCCGCTGTCTGAGGTGTAGCCTACACGTGACGTTTCAGGTTTTTTTCTACCCTGTTCAAAAGGTTGTGTTTTGTTACATTTGCCGATGGCCGTGCGACAAGTTACACGGATAAGAAACTCAGATATTAGCCTTTTAAAGACGAAGCCTATAAGTTTTATATAAGGACTCAGTGCGTACCGCGCTGTAAACACTCTCCACTTCGGTTATAAAAACCAATCTCTTAATGTTTTATAAGGCAAAAGTTTCTGTTTGTTCTGAGACCCGTACAAAACACATAAACGCAATGTGGGCACCACGTAGAATTTTTTAATGTTAAACCTGGCGGTATGTAAAGTTACCGCTAGGCTTTAAAAGGCTAAAGAAGACCATGATATAAAATAGCTAACAGCACAATTATTGCACGGCGTCATATCTCAGAAGACAAAAATCTTTATCAACACCGCTATGAGAACTTCAAATTCCGTATGACATAATTTAAATTTTTGGCTTAGCCGCAAAATTCTGAATCATGAGAAATGACATTAGAAGCGAACTAACTGAACGATATAGTGAAAACAGAGAGTTGGTACACATATACAGGACGTGTGGAGGACAATGTAATTGCGTAACATGAACTGGACGGAAGAAGAGAATTGGGACAGCCAAGGGAAGGGTGGAGGTAGCAGCTGAAAAACTGACAGATTCATGAGTTGAAGGTGGCGGTGGTGGTGCTGGTGGTGGTGGTGGTGGTGGTGGTGGTGGTGGTGGTGGTGGTGGCGGTGGTGGCGGGGATGGTGGTGGTGGTGGTGGTGGCGGCGGGGGTGGTGGTGGTGGTGCTGGTGGTGGCGGTGGTGGCGGTGGTGGTGGTTGTCGTCGTCCTCGTTACACACATTCTTAGTAGATGTGCTGTTGGTGCCAGGGAATCTGAAGTGGTTCATCAGAGGCACAGGAACACTTGTACAAATATTTGACACTGTAATTTTCTAATTTAACTACATGTTTAACATTGCTCTTCTTTTTACTCAATTATAGCCACTGTATTAAACGATTCTACAGTTACTGCTTGTTATTGACGACTGTGACACCGAATACTTTAGTCACTTCACTGGTGTATTAATTTTAATTACACCGTACCTACATGTCGAATATTAAATGATGTTACTTTTAAAACCAATTTCACTAACAAAAGTCACTGTAATCTCTTTTAAGTAACACGCTTATAAATTTCTAATTATAAGATTTTAAATACGGCTACCCAAATCAGAGTGACCCTGATCATGGCTGCATCTAGCCAAGTCGAACGGCTTCTCTCCTGGCGTGTGTACGTAGTAAATGGCATCCCGGTTAAAATTCATCCTACTGCTTGAATTTTCTCCCTGTTCCCAGTGGGCGAATTGTTAATTTTGCTATTTCCCAGTAAGTCCGAGATGTTAAAATTTTGAATACTCTCTCGTGATGGGCTACTGAGGGCATAATGTTGTCCCCCGTGCTGTAATTTGTATGAAGCCCGTATAAGCGTCCTGCTGGTTTGTCTTAACGTGTTAGCATGCTAAAATGGTGTCTTCCCCCTCAAGATTTAACCTTTTAAAGCCTAGCGGTAACTTTACGTACCACCAGGTTTAACATTAAAAAATTCTACGTGGTGCCCACATTGCGTTTATGTGTTTTGTACGGATCTCAGAACAAACAGCAACTTCTGCCTTATAAAACATTAAGAGACTGGTTTTTATAACCGAGGTGGAGAGTGTTTACAGCGCGGTGCGCACTGAGTCCTTATATAAAACAGATACGCTTTGTCTTTAAAGGCTTAAGAGGTCCAAAAACTGTCAGTCTAAAATTTCAGCTACTCCAGAATGTTCCAAAAGACCAGTGACATCGACAGTGACAAACTGGAAAAATTACCAAGTCCCTCTTCCTACCCGCTAGGCGCCTAGTGTGTCTCCTTCTAACTAGGCCTGTCTGCCTTCATCTGCTGTTGCCCTAACACTGCTGTCTCATTGGCCAGGTGTTCTAATTATGCCATTCATACACCTGTCCATTGTGTCAAACTGGTAAACTGCTCTCAACACATATATCCAATATAAAATTTCGATGGTAATATAAACAGTTAGCAGCAGCAGTAAATAGTATCAGTAGTACTACTACTAGTAGTACTGGTAGTTCCAGGACTACAAGTAATGGTGAGAAGGAAATTCATAATAATCAGCGCTCCTTCTGCTTTCTGTAGACCATTCCAAGAATAGAGGTAGTCAATATAACTTTTAATTATGTATTAGTTTATGTTATTTATTTGTTCGTCAAATTTTGCTGACGTAAATCATTATGAAAAGTGTGTAGAACCCTAAGCCACTGTACTTTCTTCTTTGGAGAAGAGGTATGAAATAATTGTGGCTGTATTGCTCTGAATAATTTCTTGCACCCGACTGTAGGTGCAGAATTGTCATCAGCTTTGTAGCCAAAATTACAGGGAAAATGCCTTGAATATTAGTATTACAGTCTCACTTGGGTCTCATGACCTGTGACGCCGCCTGCACGTTATGTAGCAGTAAAACACGCGGAAGAATTTAGCGCTGTTTTCAGGTATTTATTTGAATATAATATGGCGATACGTGTACTGGATTGATCAGACTCAGGAAAGGGACAGGTGGCGGGCCCCTGCGAATGCAGTAATGAACCTGCGATTTCTATAAGATGCGCAGAATTTCTTGAGGAATTATCAGCTACTCAAACAGTACTCTCCGCCTTGGAGTTACGGCGATGCGTGCGGGCAGAGTACAGCGAGGAACACAGTGATCCTTCTGCGTAGAAGAGCTGAAGGCGAGGGAAAGTAGTAATGTGGTGAAGGTTATTTGAAACATTTTGAAAGTGTTGCAAGGCTGTGTCTGTCACCATACAATTCGCTTTACACAAAGCCAAGTAGCAAAGTATAGGCCGGGATAGCGTAGTCGGTATAGCGACGTACTTTGGGCTGGAAGGTCCGGGCATCGAATCCCGGTGGGGGCGAAATTTTCCTCACTCGTCCAGACCGGCCTTGGGATCCACCTAGCCTCCTATACATTGGGTACTAGATCTCTTTCCCTGGGGTAATGCAGTCGGGGGAGTGTCGTCGTCCCCCTCTGGGCCTTCATGGCCTGTTATAAGGTGAACTTATCTTCCCCCCCCCCCCTTAGCAAATAGCTAACTGTGCTCATCGTGCGAATAAGTGGAGTTGTCCATCTGCGTGATTCAGACGAAGAATAAACTGAATATTGTTCCCCGGTGTATAGTACGTCTCCACACTGTTAAGTCTGGGAATGAAACTGGCAAGTGTGCACATAACTGCTAACGTGTCTAGACAACACGTGACTGTCAGCGAATCCTGGTCAACGAAGCGGACGGTGCTCAAACGCCGGCTCAAGGGATCTTGAAGTCCGGGTGGAACTTTATTCAATGGCATAGATGTTAACAGATGAAACAGCCTTGGTGGAACGTGTGTAAATCTCCTCGCTTAGCGTAGACCCTGAACCCATACTGCGAGCTAAATTGAATCCAGTGCTAAAATGTGATGTCGCAAATTTCAGGTTATGTTTTGTCTTTAACCTTTTAAAGCCTAGCGGCAACTTTACGTACCACCAGGTTTAACATTCAACAATTCTGCATGGAGCCCACATTGCGTTTATGTGTTTTGTGTGGATCTCAGAACAAACAGCAACTTTTGCCTTATAAAACATTAAGCGACTGGTTTTTATAACCGAAGTGGAGAGTGTTTACAGCGCGGTACGCACTGAGTCCTTAATATAGAACAGACACACTTCTTCTTTAAGGGTTTAAGAAATCAGTTGCGACAAGTTAACTGCAGTACGTCAACAATAATCCCAGTGCCCATATTTTCAGGCTTCCCGTCTAGACACATCCGTCGACTCGCATAAACAAGTGAGAGATTCAGTTATAAAACAACTTTACGTGGCGTATAATTTAATAGCTGAAGATGCTGCACTGTCTGTGATTATATTAGGGTAATTCGTCGCGGAGCGACTGCCATCTGTTTCGAGCGCTGCAACAAACTCTTGGCAGTCACAAGTTTAACCCTTTAAAGACGAAGCATATCTGTTTCATATATAAGGAGCCAGTTCGTACCGCGCAGTAAACACTCTCTGTCTCGGTTATAAAAACCAATCTGTTAATGTTGTGCAGGAAAGTAATCGCTGTTTGTTCAGAGATCGATACAAAACACATAAAGGCAGTGTGAGCACCACGTAGAATTTTTCGGTGTTATAGCTGGTGGTACGTAAAGTTACCGCTAGGCTTTAGAAGGTTAAAGATGATTTAAAGGTATAAACAATCGCGACACGATAGCTGATAAACACAGAACACGGGACTTTATTAAGTGGGGACAGAACTCGTATGATAAATACCTTAACTTTGGCGGGTAATGTGTGGAAAAGTTGTGATTTTTCATTCGCCTTTACAATTCCATTTCCGCCACCCACACGAAATTCTACTCCCACACCTCCACCCAGCTTAATCAGCCAGTAAGAAATCCGCTTTAAAACAAGGTCTGTTAATTTAAATCGGTATTAGTTAGATGAACACGTGAAATGAGATCCCATTTGTTGTATTCGCACAACACTAGCAGTAGGCCTGCTTGTACTGCTGTTGACTGTTCCAATTTCACACGAGGTATGGATTTATATATGCGTTTCGCTGTGTTCTGTTGTCCTGTGTTTGTAGAGGCCTTGCAGTAAGCCTATACCCCGTCTAAAGATATGTCATACTTTCAGAGCGTAATTCAGAATTAAAAGAGGTCAGAGGACATAATGTGGAAGAGGGGGAGAATGCTGTTAATGTTAGTTAATGATGTGCTTGTTTTAAGGGATGACCTTGTTAACTATTTGGATTAACCTTTTAAAGCCTAGCGGTAACTTTACGTACGACCAGGTTTAACATTAAAAAATTCTACGTGGTGCCCACATTGCGTTTATGTGTTTTGTACGGATCTCAGCACAAACAGCAACTTTTGCCTTATAAAACATTAAGAGGCTGGTTTTTATAACCGAAGTGGAGAGTGTTTACAGCGCGGTACGCACTGAGTCCTTATATAAAAGAGACACGCTTCGTCTTTAAAGGGTTAATATGCTGCACGGTTTAACAGCACAGAATATCACTTGCGTAAGACAGAAACCTGTTGTTGTGAATGCGTATGAAAATTTAATTCCAACAAGACAGGCAGCATACGTATAACGTAACACCTTTTGTTGCTGTGGAAAAGCAGTAAGTATCACATATTTCGATTGTGTGTCTGTAGACTTAGTTACCCAGCATGCGTCGTGTTATGTTGTCATCTGTGACCTGTCAGACTCTACCATGTTTTCCCACGGCACGATTTTCAGAAAAACATTATTTAACATAAAATGTGTGTTTGATTTTTCACCACAACTTTGTGTGAAACATTTCGTATTTCAAGAATAATTTAGCGATAGACTATTATAAATGGACATAGCTCTTCATACAAAGTACCCGTTAATCTTGTCAGATTTTTAATGAAACTTGAATTTTCTCCACAGATTTCCAAAAAGAAAACTCAAGTATCAAATTTCATTAAAATTAGGTGGTAGTCGTTTCATGCGGTCGGACAGACAGACAGACAAAGAGAAAGGCGGGCAGGCGGGAATGACCAAGCTAATACTCTTTTTCGCAATTTTGCGAACGCGCGTTGAAGTAGCAGACGTCGCAGCATTTCGATACATAAACTGTGTGTGTGTGTGTGTGTGTCTGTGTGTGTGTGTGTGTCTGTGTGTGTGTGTCTGTGTGTGTGTGTGTGTGTGTCTGTGTGTTTGTCTGTGTGGGTGTGTGTGTGTGTCTGTGTCTGTGTCTGTGTCTGTGTGTGTGTCTGTGTGTTGTGTGTGTCTGTGTGGGTGTGGGTGTGTGTGTGTCTGTGTGTCTGTGTCCGTGTGTGTGTGTCTGTGTGTGTGTGTCTGTGTGTGTCTGTGTCTGTGTCTGTGTGTGTGTCTGTGTGTCTGTGTCTGTGTGTGTGTGTGTCTGTGTCTGTGTGTGTGTGTCTGTGTGTGTGTCTGTGTCTGTGTGTGTGTGTCTGTGTGTGTGTGTGTGTGTGTGTGTGTCCCGAAACCTCTGTAACTTCCTACAAATCGCTGCTGCCTAACATCCCAAAAGAGCGAAGATATGATTTACGCCGCAGCGGAAGCCTGAAATCAGGAACTAAATTACTCTTAACTTCAGTGACTTAAATAGCCGCACAAAAAGTGTAAAATGGTCTTGTACCTACAAACTGCTACAAACTGATGGAATGAAACTTATCAATAGTGAACCTTTTAAATCAGTCAATGTAGTTCTTTATTTGAATAACCCACAAGATTTCGAATAAGCGCACCCCCTTTTCCGGAAGGTCACATCTGCAGAGAAGAGTTGAACGAAACTAAAGTCTGAAGAGAGAAGACATTTTTGGTTGAATTTTGTGTGTGCGTGTGTGTTTATGTTCACTTGCTGTGTCTTACCTCACATTTGTGTTACAGTCTACTTCATCATCTTTAACCCTTTAAAGATGAAGCGTATCTGTTTTATATAAGGACTCAGTGCGTACCGCGCAGTAAACACTCTCCACTTCGGTTATAAAAACCAGTCTCTTAATGTTTTATAAGGCAAAAGTTGCTGTTTGTTCTGAGATCCGTACAAAACACACAAACGCAATGTGGGCACCACGTAGAATTTTTTAATGTTAAACCTGGTGGTACGTAAAGTTACCGCTAGGCTTTAAAAGGTTAATACTGTCCCGGGAAAGTGCGAGACAATATTACATAACGCAATGGAGTTTTAGCGAATTTCATATCATACCGTGACTGAAATTTTGGACATTGTCCATACTTTTAGGTTAAGAGCTCCACAACGTTTCGGAGGCTGAATCAGCCTCCATCTTCAGGCGGGACAGGTAAAGGAGAGAAAGTAATCTGATGGGCCTGGCAGAAAGTGGTGGTCCGGGAATTGAGAGTGGCTGTTTATAACCGACCCAACGGGTCACGTTTCCACTTCATTCCTCCCACCGGAAGATGGAGGCAGATTCGGCATCGGAGACGTTACAGGTTTTTAGCCTAGGATGACAAACAACTTCCACGACTGTGAACATGTATTGTCATCAGGATCCTTTGAAGTTGAACTGAGGTTCTGTTTTTCGCACTGTAATGGCTAATCATGTCCTTTAAATTTAATGCTGAGTGTATTTCAGTATAACCACGATATAAGCCCTCCGTTCTGCAGATAAGATAACACGCGCAGAATCATTTTATTCTAAGTACCTTCGGTGTCTCGGTATATTGTTTGAAATTTCGCAGTTTTTCGGTAAAGGTGCTTAATCAGAAAAGACCTATTATTCGCTAATAGAACGCACGATGTAATGGGCTTAACGTAAACACAGAATTTATGTATATCTCATATCGACCGGCATAAAAATGTAACTTGTAATTAACTATAAAATAAAAACCGTCCTAACAACTTCAATATAGATTATTTGTAAAATAAAATGAAATAAAATTAGTTTATTGTATTTTTTATTTTATTTTTTTACTTTATTTTATTTTTTATTTGATTTTTATATTATATTATATTATATTTTATTAATTTATATTATATAAGTAACAATCTATATTGAAGTTGTGAGGACGGTTTTTATTTCATATTTAATTGGTATTCTCACATCGGTATGCAATGTATAAAGAATGTAACTTGTGTATTTTCTATCGCAGACCTAACACAGAACATGCACAGATTGTATGAAATGTGATTGGTGCTGTTGAAGTATGTACGGTAGCTACAAAACCGAAGTACGACTGTTGTAGTAGCCACAAAAACGATGTACAAGTGTTGGTGTGGAATTTTTGGATGCGACTGAAATCTTCATTCCCAGCAAATTCAATTACTTGGTGAATTTTTCTAAATCTGGGTTTTATTTCCTTATTTTAGCTACTGACCTGTATATTGTGATACTGACAAGGAAGAAGACCATATTCCGGACGAAAAACTCTTTATTTCTGCTTGTCGAAAGTGTACAAACAACCATTAACCTTTTAAAGCCTAGCGGTAACTTTACGTACCACCAGGTTTAACATTAAAAAATTCTACGTGGTGCCCACATTGCGTTTATGTTTTGTACGGATCTCAGAACAAACAGCAACTTTTGCCTTATAAAACATTAAGAGATTGGTTTTTATAACCGAAGTGGAGAGTGTTTACAGCGCGGTACGCACTGAGTCCTTATATAAAACAGATACGCTTCGTCTTTAAAGGGTTAATGAAGTTTATCACCTATGAGCCCATTTTCCCTTTCACAAACACGTTTGGCTGTTCATGTATTGAAGCGGGGCCCCCCCCCCAGCCGTGAACTTTGTATCAGCACAATGTATCGTCTCAATAATGCAGCGTCTAGTAAGACGGAGTTCATTTTTCGTCCCGTGGAGCTCTCCAGCATCGCGTCGCTGTGCTGGAAGCGATGTATGGCATTGTATCCAGACTGCGAACTGCTTACACCAGTAAAACGCTGCAGAACTGCCTGAGTCATTCGTATCTAGCCCACATCCTCCCGTCCTGCGTCTTTAAGATAGGCACTAGTATTGCTTTCTTATGCACACGCTGGTCTTCAAAATAATATCGTCCGGTCGGGATTTAGGTTAGAAGTTATTTAAGCATTTCTCATTTTTGCGCAGTCTTTTACATTTTGGGCGCAGATCTTTTTACGTTTTATTGTATCATCCCGATGGTAATTGAAAAAAAATGCACATTGTGAATTTTCTCATTAACTTCGGGTTTCCCGTAACATTATCATCCACAAATGCTCTATATTCACATTTCATGCATCTGCCAGTAACTCTATGCTGTATAATTCAGGCCCACTCAACCCGTAACTCGCGGGCTGTATGTTGCTCGCGAAGATATTTGAAATAAAAAAAAAAGTGTTTTAAACTTTCGCCAGGTAAAGCTGAGGTAGAATGCCGAAGGAATTTTTAAAACCTGTTAGCTGTTTATTTCTGGATACATACATCGCTGTATTGGTGCTGCGATGGTGCAGTTGGCTGAGGCACTGCGCTACAAACCGACAGGTCGCGGGTTCGATTCCCGATGGTGTCATTGGATTTTTTTATTGGCATAATCCTTTCGGTCGCACTATGGCCCTGGGGTCGACTCAGCCTCTAACAGAAATGAGTACCAGGAATCTTTCCTGGGGGGTAAAGGCGGCCGGTACGTAGGGCTGACAACCTTACCACCTTCATGTGCCGATTGTCTAGAAATCTGGGAGCCTCGACCTCCTGGAATCCTAAGGGCCTGTCCAGGCCTGTAATGGGATAGCTTTACCTTTTACATCACTGTATTAATTTCTGTTGTGTTCAAAATAGCGATACCCTAACCTAGTTTGTGAATTGAAACTTTTTGTAAATATTATTGCCAGTATATTTTCTATTGTACGTAATGTATAGAAGAAGATACAGGTATGATTATACTTGTTTATTCATAATTTTTTGTCTTGAATTTCATGTTGCCCTGATGCGGGACAATTATTGCTCAAGCAGCTCGCACTACATAGAAGGTCGGACAGGCATGGCATAACCTTTGCAATTCATAACGTCGCTGGAAACACCTGTCGGTCCTGTCCCTTCAGGCCAGATACGGGCCCACTCCGCAGCACCCTGTTCTCAGAGTGTTTACGAAGTGGCAGTTTCCACACTTCAGAGCCTCTCAAAAGTGACTGACAGGCTACTACAAATATTATTTGTAACAGAAGAACGAGATAGCAACAAAGTCTAACGGAACTTCAAACGTATAACACTGTGATGTTATTATTCTCCTCCTGGTAACACCACACGGCAGCTAAGAGTCACAAAGATTCGCTGTCTGCAACCAAACGCTGTGGTCTGTTGCAGCATTAAGAGTCTGTCACTGCACGCTGTGTTGAGCTGAGTAGATTCATTTCAACTCTCGTATCTTATTTTATAGGAACCATTCTAATATTATCATCTCACATATTCTGTTTGTATTTAAACGGACACAATTCTGCACAGGCATATGAATTCCTAAATTAACCCTTTAAAGATGAAGCTTATCTGTTTTATATAAGGACTCAGTGCGTACCGCGCTGTAAACAATCTCCACTTCGGTTATAAAAACCAATCTCTTAATGTTTTATAAGGCAAAAGTTGCTGTTTGTTCTGAGATCCGTACAAAACACATAAACGCAATGTGGGCACCACGTAGAATTTTTTAATGTTAAACCTGGTGGTATGTAAAGTTACCGCTAGGCTTTAAAAGGTTAACTTAATCCTTCCG
Organism: Coptotermes formosanus; assembly: GCA_013340265.1. Taxonomy (NCBI): domain Eukaryota; kingdom Metazoa; phylum Arthropoda; class Insecta; order Blattodea; family Rhinotermitidae; genus Coptotermes; species Coptotermes formosanus. The sequence goes on from BLKM01000295.1 coordinate 569,753, forward strand.
GCCGCACTATGGCCTGGAGTCGACTGACCCTGTAACAGACAGGAGTACCAGCAGCTCCGTGCTGCAGTCCATCTCGCTGCACGTGCTTGCACGGGTGTAGCAAGAGGGACTGCAGCATCGACGATTGCAGTGTGACAGAAGGGGCAAGCACCGAGTCTGTGCAAATTACCACACAAAATCTCACAGTTCCTCTATCAAACGAGGTGTATATCGTTGTATTTTGTAATAGCCATCCTGAAGTATAGGCCAACATTTCTGAAAATGTTTGCTTCTTTTGTGGAAACCTTATATACCCTATATAAAGCAGGGCTGTGGAGTCGGTACACAAAAACTCCGACTCCGACTCCTTCATAAAAGCTCAATATGTACTAATAACGATAAACCTATAAGACATTTCATGGCCACCACGTGAATCATCAGGCTACTTTTTAGACTTATAACCTATATTTAAGTATAAGTCTAATGGTTACTGTAGCTATCAGGGCTCTGGAGTTGGAGTATCTATTTAAGATTTTAGATTGAGGTCGGAGTCGGAGTCGGTACGTTTTTACCGACTCCGACTCCGACTCCACAGTCCTGATATAAAGACATCCCTACCTCACAGAAAGAGTGTGTAACAAAGATTGAAGCCTTATGGGGGTGTTACGCCTGTCGACTGGTCGACGAAGTAGCGTCTAAAAGAATCTTAAGGAGCATTGGTTTGAGAATTTTAAATCTCGTTGCATTTTACGGAACTGTATAGACCCGTTTGTTATGGAAATGATCTAGGTGCTTCAGAATCACACGAAACATACAAACACACTCTTTGGCAAAGTTCAGTGTTGTATGTTAGGGCGGGTGGTATTGATGCGTGTAGTTACAACTATGCTTTAAAAGACTGAACACGTTGTTACTGTGTTTAGTAAAGGAACATGCTTTGGCTTTCTTTAGTATCACCAAAAGCTGTCGTTTTGCTAAACCCCAGATTACTCTGAGAGAGCATGCACTTGTCAACCACTGCATTTTCGGCATCATAAACGCTGCGTTTGACGAGGTTTGCGTGATAACTGTGCATACAAACCCACATCCATTATGTGTTTTTTTCCTTAAGAACTGTCATCAGCCATAAGTTCATACTGTGTTATTCGTATACTCGCAAGTGGATGATCTCGCTGTATGGACAGACTTAGAGAATCTTCGGGTTTTTATTACTTACAGACATGAGCATTAATATCGGCATAATTTTTTTTTACAAAATGTGGCTTTTGTTCCATTATTTTTGTTGCTATTTGAATATAACCGCTTATCACCGACAGCTATCCCGCGTTCTCAAACTGGCACGGCAGCTAAGAAATAGCGTCCTTTGAAGTTCGGAGGCAACAAAAGTTTTGCGTCATCACGCAGCTGGCTCGACAGGCGGCCCCATAGACTGGCCTCTCTCTCTCTGTAAGGGGAATGTAAATTAAAATATTTTAATGTATGCTAAGCGAACATCCACCAGGTCATTAGGAAGCGGTTCTGTAGTCCTTCGCCTCTGCTGTAGTGTTTCCTTTAACTACCATGAAGGTGTAGACAACTGATCCCTCCGAAACGTCAGTATTATCTACAAACGACACTACAGCAGACTCAGGACGATTGTAATATGAACCCTTCAAGGACGAAGCTTATCTGTTTCATATAAGGACTGAGTGCGTACCGCGCAGTAAACACTCTGGACTTCGGTTATAAAAACCAATCTCTTAATGTTTTATAAGGCAAAAGTTGCTGTTTGTTCTGAGATCCGTACAAAACACATAAATGCAATGTGGGCACCACGTAGAATTTTTGAATGTTAAACCTGGTGTTACGTAAAGTTACCGCTAGGCTCTAAAAGGTTAATAGACACCGCTGCGAGAACCCAAAACCTCAAGTTTTAAAGTTCCAGTATCGATGTTACTTAAGATTCGAACCACCTGGGACATTACGCGTTGTCGTCTGGTAAATACAGGGTTATTCATAATTCCCTTACACGTTTCACATAATCGGTACACTTGAATGGCCGAAAGGACTTCAACATGTGACCCACATATAGGAAGAGAAACATGGCGGAGCTTATTCTTACGTGCCGCGGGCGCTTAGTTACGTTAGCTGCGAGGAAGGATCGTGACTGCCCCCCCAGAAATCGATCGTGACATGCTGCAGCGGGTGTGGGCGGAAATGGGTTATCGGTTTGACGTCTGCCGTGTCACACAGGGCGGATACACAGAGCACTTATGAGTATGCAAAAAAAAAAAAAACACCTTGGAGTGTTTCCCTTTCCATCTGTAAGACGCAAGTGTTAATTATTTCCGCCATTCAATTGTACCGATTTTATGAAAAGTATCAGGGAATTATGAATAACCCTGTAGTTACCGACGTTTCGAAGGATTATAGCGCCTTCCAAACGTCGGTACTTACCAGTCGACACGGCGTAACATCGCAGAAGATCAGTATCTGCAACCTGAAATTTAACTTAGGCCTGATTTAACCTGTGCAGATGTTTGTTTTGCGTTTATAATCTTGAATTGGTAGATTTTATGGGCTGCTGGATTTTCAGGGGTACTTTAAAAAATACGTAGCTGAATAATTGAGTATGTTGGTACACTTGAGAATAATTCAAGTCCACAGCTACTCTTGGAGTGATAAATGGACCTGTATGTCCATTTAACATATTCATTTTGTGTTCACGGACAGTGTGTCTGTTATTTCCTACGGTTTACGTGTAAATATCTTCCACAGTAAAACCTTTGAGTTTCCCATCCCGTTGTGTGTGTTCATGACCATTTCTAGTGTGCACCGACAAGCTCGACACAACTCCCTTTTCCTGCTCTTTATTATTAATACTGCTACATGTTTCGGCCGCATAGGGCGTCCATCATCAGGCAAAATACAATTTCCAGGAAAAAGTGTAAAGGCGTACGCCTCACCTTCTTACATTACAAGAAGAAGTACGTTACAATAAAATCCTCTTTTAAAATATGTAAAAACATAAAAACCCAAAAGGCATGTTGGTGTTTTATTTTCGGTTGAAATAATAATTAATTTTATGTAACAGTAATAGAAGAGACATCATAACTTTTCGTATTTTAAGTAGAAGAAGAATAGATTTCCACAAACAAAATTACCCACCTTCTTACCCGACTGTTTGTGTTCCTTTTGAATAGCACATTAGATGTAGGGACTTAAAAATGTAAGGAATGCCGCTCTGATTAACCCTTTAAAAACGAAGCGTGAACTGTTTTATTTAAAGACCCAGTTCGTACCGCGCAGTAAACACTTTTCATCTGGGTTATACAAACCGGTCCGTTTATGTCATATAGAGCAAAAGTCGCTGTTTGTTCTGAGATCCATACAAAGCACATAAATTCAGTGTGGGCAGGATGTACAATTTTTGAAAGTTAAACCTGTTGTTACATAAAGTAGCCAGTAGGCTTTAAAAGGTTAAGCAAGTGAAGTTTACGCATGTACATAACGCAAGTGGTGTGAATGAGGAGTCACGTCGTTTCCAGAACCTGTACTGCAATACTTGCACGTCACTTGAACAGCTGTGTTTGCAGCAGGCTGTTGGCTGAATGTCATAATATCCGTCTGTGCTGCCGTTGGCTTCTGCGTGGGAAGTAAGTAACTGACAACAAACTGAAAGTAAAGTTACTTTGTTGTGCAACGTGTGTTAGATTTTGATACCATTTTATAATACTTATAACAACCTTCCAAGTTTTCACTTTACTCCAAAATATACTCGTACAGTCATCTTTCATTTTTCTCTCAGTTTTTTCCTTGTTCTGACATCACAAATATTGATTACCCATACATCACAAAACAGCATTCAGGCCCTAAACACTGTTGTTCAATTTGTCTTGAGCAGCGTGTCAACTTCCCTTCTTTACCTACTGTCTGAATTTCCTGAAGTAAGTGTAGAGTTGTATTTAAAGCGAAACGCAAAGTGTCTGTCCTCTTTGAGTCACGCGAAGATGTGTTAGTTCGGTAGCACCTGCAGAGAATTGAGAATATCAAATTTAATGTGTTCCATGTCCGTGCAATATATCGTACAAAAACATTAATCACCATCAAATGCACAAAGAGAGTTTTGTCATCAATCGTAACACACTCCTACACGTTTCGACCCTGCTGGGTCATCTTCAGGGAGAACTTTTTGTTATCGTTACACTAAGGTTGCACTTTATAGTTGAGTGAGAATGTGCTGTTGACTGTGTACTGTGTACTGGACGCGTGAACCTTCCGCGCGGAGGGTTCACGCCTCCAAAAACAACGCAGTACAATGGATAGCAGCTAAGTGTTTGGAAATCACGCTTAAAATTCAAAGGACGTATTGACAAATATTATCTGTAGGAATATTTTCCACGTATACTCCACTGGTTGTTACGGTCTGTGGTGGGAAGTGATTCGCTGTTTCACTGAATGTACACACTGTGAATTTGATTATTTCTGCAAAGTGACATGTTGATAACGTAGAGCAGCGCTTCTAGAACTCTACTACACGGGGGATCTTCTCGAGCACCAAATTTTAATTTCAGAAAATTCTTGCGTAAGGCCGTTAGTCACCGGCCTGTCACCACGGACTCCGGGTCGATACCAGGACTGTCCTTGAGGAATTTGTGGTAGGCAGAATAGCAATGGAACGCGTTTCCTCCAAGTACTTAAATTTCCCCCTGTCGCTGTAATTCCATCAATGTTCCATCCTTATATTTAATTCATCCCCTTCCGACTAGCCTCAGCTTCATTAAATAAAAATTTTTCTTTTGCGTAAGTAACGTCGCTAAGAATATTAGGATGTTGCGTAATTGTATAATTCGTTGAATTCAGACTTATAATAAGTTTTATTTACGAAACCCCTGGAGAGGAATGGTTCTCGGAAGAGAACACGCAGAAATAATTCGCAGGCCAACCAAGTGAAGAGATGACGTACGCTGACAAACGGAAATAGTGATTCTGTGAAAGCAGCTGAATCAAAGCTACAATGACGTGACACTGATGTTTATTTTGATCAAGAGGAAGAGCTGATGGTGCGTGTCGCTGCCAGCATTAGTAACACTGACGTCTTCTACATCGTCGTCGCCGTTATTTTCCGTTCGTTCCTTGTCGCCGTGTTGTAGGTTTACAACAGTGGGCTCTGAAGCTTCATTTGCGATTTTGTTTACGTAATCGTCTTGCAGCATTTCTGCATGTTTGACTGAGGAGGAGCAGAAATCATTGGTTAGGAAACGTTAAGCCCTTCATTTCTGGTAGATCATTCCATGTATATTTTGAGGTATGATTTTGATTTACCCACGTTTCGCCCAAACACATACCAAGATACCCCAGTGGTGTGCTGAAACCATGTCCCTGCTGCATTATTTTCAGTCCATCGTTACCTTTCTTGTACTTGAAGCCTAAAAGTTTCAGCTACCCCTGGAGCGGAAGAAAATGTTCCAGCACTTTGAAGTAGAAGCCTAAAAGTTTCAGCTACCCCTGGAGCGAAAGAAAATGTTCCAGCACTTTGAAGTAGAAGAAACTGTGCTCCCTTATACATTTCTTTCCGGACAGAAAGCGTGACTTTTTTTACCGTTGGATTTCGTATGTCATAAAGTTCAAATACTGTTATTTGCACATGCTTTCAAAATCTTACATATTTATTGCTGTCTTTGGATTTGTCGTGTTCTTCCTTGGTAGCACGAGAAATACGTGAGTCTCATTTTTGAGGTCTTTGCTTCCCTACACATTCTAGTAATGCCTGTTTTACTCACGCCGCAAGTTCGGATGTTCTGTCGTGGCCCTTTTTAGGAAGTCCTGTTTCACTTGGTTCTGCTGCAGGCGAATATTCCTAACAATATTTTATAATTCAATATTTTATTTTACGCGCTTCACTGCCGATGACACTATCGGCCTAACAGACGCCATAGTCAATTTTGTTCCCTTATGCCAAATAAGGGCATTGCTTTATGCATTTTGTCACCCAGCAGGAGCTGAAATATCGCTTTACGAGCTGATTTCTCAGAACAGCGACGTAATTCTCGTTTGATGACATCACTGTTTACACTTAACCCGCCCTTAACGCTTCTACTGTTATGATCCATGTCGCGCGACACTTCCTGACACACAAAACTTAAAGTTAAAAACTAAAGTTCCTAAAATAATAACCAATGAGGCTGGAAGCATGGGACTTGAACCCCTGCCTTTCTGGGACTTCATGATTTGTATCCATTACATATATTGCGAATTTTCAGTATATGATGGGCTGTATTATAGAAAAAATCCTTGTTTTGGCGAATAAACGAGCGTTAAATATACGGCAAAACTGAAATATGTGGAAAACACAACGCTAGGGCTACAAACACAAGTGTTCTGCTCCATATACAGAAATGTACTGTTTATTTACTTAACATTGTCCCTTCTTTGAATCATGGAAAATTTGTCCGCGTCTTTCCTGTTATAATCGCACACTCCTGTTAAGGTACTCGCCCGGTAGAGGCGCTGCAGCCGTGCTGTGGGGGTCCATGTTGTAAAAGAGACTAGTCTGACGTCTAACCTAAGCCTCTCTCGTTAGGAAGGAGGGAAACACGCATGCTAGAGAGAGATTAACCTAACCTAAGCCCCTCTCGTGATGGGGTTATAAGAGAAAAGGTCTGTAATTCGACAACGCCACACGAATTTGATTGTTAGTATTCCCTAAACGCCACCGGCTGTTTCCAGTATTCTAGGTTTTATTGCTCTGGAGATCAGATATTTTTTAAACCAGAAGGAATCCATGGCAACGAAAATTGTTTTCTTTCTTCTCGATAAGGGAATGCTGCTGTTCTGTTCAGTTATATTTGAACGGAGTTTATGTTTATTTTACGCCGCAAACGACCACCAAACTTCTACAGCGCTGAACATCGCCGCCCTCAGATACAAGGACGGTGTGATACAATAAACAGAGTCAACACATGATCTGGAGACAGTTTCGAAGATTCCTGCCTTCTGGGATGTGCCACCGTGAAGTATGTTGACTCTTAAGACAAACTTGGCTGCCCCCATAATCGGGGTTGGTGAGGCAGAACGTTTCTCTTTATCATCGGCATACTTTAGGAGACGACGCGGCGTCATATGTCAGATGGCAGCAAATATAATGGTCACCGCCCTGAGGGCGTCGAATCCCACTCAAAGGCAGATTTTCCCGGTAGATATCGACAGTATAATTCGAACTCAGCATGCATTCAAGTGCCGTCAATACGTCTTCTTCTGTTATGACTGAGGGTGTCATTTGGTATATATATAAAAGAACGACAGACTTATTTTATAACAGACCAAATCTTTGCTGATCTGAATTTATTCCTTCTTCGCGTCATTGTCTGAAATCGGCCATGAGAGCCATAATGGAAGGCACCATGGAACGATGTGGAACTGCGTGGTGTCTAATATCAGTTGGCTACAAAATAATCTTGGGGCCGCGGTGGCGCAGTTGGCACCGGCAGGTCGCGGGTTCGTTTCCCGATGGTGTCATTTTTTCATTGACATAATCCTCTCGGCCGCACTATGACCCTGGGGTCGACTCAGCCTCTAACAGAAATGAGTACCAGGAATATTTTCCTGCGGAGTAAACGCGGCCGGTGCATATGGCTGACAACCTACCACCTTCATGTGCCGAGTGTCTAGAAATCTGGGAGCCTTAACCTCCTGGAACCCTCAGGGCCTGTCCAGGCCTGTAACGGGACTGCTTTACCTCTACCTTTACAAAATACTCTTCCATTCTGTTGAAGTACGATAAATTCGTCATACATTTCTGTCATAATATGTAAGCATATGTGAAATAACGTCGTCCGTGTGTCAGAATTAAGGTGGAGGTGAAGCTGTACTCGTTTTTAACCTCGGCACTAGATGGAAGTCAACGGTCAGTTTGAAGCCCCAAAATTGTTTTACCGCTCTGGTGCCCATTTACTGCGGTGCCATTCCGGACGCTTTAGAGAGAAAAGAAAGCCCCTTGCCCCTGACGGGAGGAGAAGGACTTCTCAGTTTTACAGCCTGTAGCGTCGACACCATAACAAAGGGAAACTGCGTGAGTGATTAAATTAGGGGAACGCATTATATCGTTGGGTTCAGAATATATTTTTTCGCTTTCTGATATCTACAGATGTAAAGATCAAGATGTGCAAGACAATTTTGCCTGTTTTTCACGTGAGTATGAAACATGGTCTTTGAAACAGATGGAAGGACACAGACTGAAGGTGTCCGAAAACAGGGTGGTGACGAATTAACTGGAGACTGTAGAAAATGACAGTGAGAAACTTTGTGATTTGTACTGCTCACCGCGTATTTTTAGGATGATCAAATCAAGGATGATAAGGTGGGCGGACGGACAGAGGAAAGAAAGGAATTAAAGAAGGAAAGAGGAAGTATGAAAACCTTTGCTTGATTGGTAATACAGTGTTAACAATTGATCTTAGGCCTTTAAAGATGAAGATGATCCTGAGACGTATTTAAAGATTAAGTTCGTACCGCGCAGAAAACACACTCCGCCTCTGTTATAGAAACCAGTAATTTAATGCTGTGTGGGGAACTAATCTGTGTTTGTTCTGAGATCCTTATAAAACACATAAATACATGTACACTGAGTGGACAGAACGTAGAGTTTTTTGATGTTAAACCTAGTTGTAAATATAGTCACCACTGGGCCTTAAACGGTTAAAGGAATGGAGTGGACTGGTGTGGACTGGCCACATGTGGATCAGGTTAGTGACTGTTGGCGGAATGTTTTGAACATGGTCAACAGCGCCCGGGTTCCATTACACTGGGGGGAATTGCTTGATTAGCCGATCGACTGTTGAGAGTCTCAATCAGTACTCTGCTTCATGGGTTTAGTTAGACAAATCGTTGTGTGTGTATTTCTCTATCTTATGCCAAGTGCTGTAGTGGCCGGAGTCTGACTGCACATATACCGTACAGTCCTGTCAGACAGTCTGGTTTTCAGATAACCAATCGCTGCATGTGGGCCCACTTAGATTATATAGGCATATTATCGTACTATGCCGGTCCCAGTGGCCGCGCGGTCTAAGGCGTGGATCTGCGGCCGTGTGCTTGCTGGAATTGCGGTAGAATCCCGCGGGGCGCATTGATGTCTGTCTATTGTGAGTGTTGTGTGTTGTCAGGTAGAGGTCTCTGTGACGGACTGATCACTCGTCCAGAGGAGTCCTACCGAGTGTGGTGTGTCCTAATGTTATCGTGAAGCCACGAAAAGGAGAAGGTCCTGGTCCAGTAGGGGCTCTTGCGCCATGGGTGGAGGGTGGGGGAAATTATGTTAGTAAACTAACTAACTAACTAACTAACCAACCAACCAACCAACCAACCAACCAACCAACCAACCAACCAACCAACCAACCAACCAACCAACCAACCAACCAACCAACCAACCAACCAACCAACCAACTAACTAACTAACTAACCAACCAACCAACCAACTTCATGGAGCAGAGGCCTTCTTGAGAAGCCAACAATTTCTCAGCTAGTCAAGACATTCTCCGAATTTTATGGAACCCGGAGGTTCATTACCGCATTCACAAGAGCCCGCCACCTGTTCCTATCCTGAGCCAGCTCAATCCAGTCCATGTCCCCCATCCCACTTCTTCAATATCTATTTTAAGATTATCCTCCCATCTGCGCCTGGGTCTCCCAAGTGGTTGCCTTCTCTCAGGTCTCCACACCAAAATCCTGTATGCACCTCTCTTTTCCCCCATACGTGCTACATGCCTCGCCCATCTCATTCTCTATTTGATTACGCGAATAATATTTGGTGATGAGTGCAGGTCATTAAGGTCCTCGTTATGTAGTCTTCTCCACTCCCCTGTCGCCTCGTCCCTCTTAGGCCCAGATATTCTCCTCAGCACCCTATTCTCGAACACCCTCAGTCTTTGTTCCTCCCCCAGTGTGAGAGACCAAGTGTCACACCCATAGAAAACAAGTAAAATTATGGTTCTGTGTTAGTAAACAGCGTGTAATATTTAGCTATCCAAATATCAGTGTGAGTTGCAGAAGGAACGTTGGAACATTAATTATTTCGTGTTTATTTAACCCTTTAAAGACGAAGCGTATCTATTTTGTATAAGGACTCAGCGCGGTCCACTTCGGTTATAAAAACCAGTCTCTTAATATTTTATAAGGCAAAAGTTGCTGTTTGTTCTGAGATCCGTACAAAACACATAAACGCAATGTGGGCACCACGTAGAATTTTTTAATGTTAAACCTGGTGGTACGTAAAGTTACCGCTAGGCTTTAAAGGTTAAAGAGAACTACATGTTCTGGTAATGACGTAAGGCACCACACGACTCATTTTCTCCACTGCGTCGTAGCTTTGCCTGTGAATGATGTTTGATGTACAGACTGGGCAGCAGGGTTTCCACGCAATTTGCTAGTGGCTTTATAGCACTGTAGGGTTACTTCCAAACAAGCCTACCTCGACGCAGGAACCAATTTCCGTCTTCTGCCACCCGTCTTCACAGTTTCTCTCAAATCGTTCTCGGTTTGCCAATATGGCCATACTGCGACTTGGCAAGATGCTGATATCTACAAACAGTGCAATATTATCTACATTTATATGCCTTGTGTTGCTGTGTGTAAGGGAAATGGAAAGAGCCAATCGCGACAGGTGTTGTCCGCGGATCTAGGTGTTACGTGTCACGGAAAGAGAAAAAAGTCTCTTTTGGTGATCCGTGTCTGTAAATAATCTCCAAAAACTGATGGCCGAACTGAAAATGGCTGTGTCACAACTGAACAAGTAAAGGCTAGACGACTGTGCACCTCCAAAGTCCCTGTTAAAAGGTAACGCTATCCCTTTACAGGCCTGCATAGACCCTTACAGCTCTAGGAGGTTGAGGCTTACAGAATTTCTAGACAGTCGGCACATGAAGGTGGTAAGGTTGTCAGCCTTACGTACCGGCCGCCTTTACCCCTCAGGAGTTACTTCTAGTGCTCATTTTTGTTACAGGCTGAGTCGACCACAGACCATACCGAAGTCACTATTAGCTAATACAAATGCATATGCTCTTAACTGCAACCACACCTTCCGCAGAAGTCGCGGCAAAGACGTTTCAAAAGGCCTCTATGTGTTGATTGAAAGAAAACATGGTGTCCAAATCATCCACCTTAACAGACTGTGTGAAGTCAGTGTTGATGTACGTAGAACGTTATCTTGAACTGAAAACGGGAAACACGGGGCTGCAGTGTTATTGCGTGTGTATCTATTGTGGAAGAAGACAGTAGTAGGAGTGAGGGGATAATGCGGTCACATGTGTGTCTTACTATTACAGTATGAGTTACATCCGAACTGGGGAGACGCGGGATTATTTCGATATACGCTCGTGACAGAGGCCGGTTCAACCCAAATTATTACACGGTACTCTGTTCTTGGCTTAACCGCTACTTTTGTACCATTAGAGTGTTGTCAGAGATCGTTGTCACGCCGGAAACGGTGCCACACATTCTGTATTCAGAACTTCTGAACCTACGAGGAAGTAGCGAGCCCTTATGGTTATTGACAGTCATTTGGTGATGTACCAGCTCCCTTTATTCACCTTCAGATTCCTTTTGTTTTAGAGGTTTGCATGAGTCCCTCTCTCTCGGGGAACATTTACGGGGGATGGAAGGAACAACAGATGATATGTATCCGAACACTTCACATCAATTTATTAACCACACCTTACACCAAACTCTATCAGTTTACAGCCTTCTTAACAGCACCGTCCACTCGAACAGAGTAATATCGCAGACTGCAGCTACAAAGAAGTCTTCAAAACAGACACTACTACCTGGTATTATTTCTATTTTTGTCTGCAACAATACTCACTTAGGGTAGCCCAAACCAGCCAATCACGGCTCTTTGACTCACACCATGTCATCAGCTGATCAGTGCTTCACAACAAGGCCTCTGGAGGGCCCCTGTCTCTATCCGTCTCACTCCCACACTAAACGGGCTGTCTCAGTGATAAAAGATTGTGTTGATCTGTCGCAGTTGTGTGAAAATCACAGTTACAGATAAAGTCAGGTAAGTTGAATCTGAAGTGAGACACAATACTTACGTGTTTCTTTACTGCTGGTAGTGTACTGTAGACTGTTACAGGCCTGCATACATCCAGTTTCGTATTTATTCGGCTCTGTAAATTCGTGCCACGAAAGTAACGTGCGGAAACTTGGTGCTTCACTTCAACAACGATAGATATTAAAAATCTGAGGGAAGCAGTAAAACCTTTACAGAAAGGCGATGTTTTACTTAGAGAGGCATCTGGGTGTTACGTTGCCGTAACTAGCACACTGACTAGGTGGAGGAAGGCGGCCGCGGTGGTGTAGTTGTTTGAGGCACTGCGCTACAAACCGGCAGGATCGCGGGCTCGATTCCCGATGGTGTCATTTTTTCATTGACATAATCCTGTCGGCCGCACTATGGCCCTGAGGTCGACTCAGCCTCTAAAAGAAATGAGTACCAGGAATATTTCCTGCGGGGTAAATGCGGCCGGTGCGTATGGCTGACAACCTACCACCTTCATGTGCCGACTGTCTAGAAATCTGGGAGCCTCGACCTCCTGGAACCCTAAGGGCCTGTCCAGGCCTGTAATGGGACTGCTTTACCTTTTTTACTAGGTGGAGGAAATCTGATGATTTGGCGCGGAAGAGAGTAGGCCCTGACTACTTGTAAAGCTCGTTGGAACAACTCTCGTAACTTTGGACGGAAGTGCTTCACACTGCAGCCCCGAGAATTACTCCAGTTCACAAAGGGAACGTTGTTGTATTGTTTATCTTACCGAGTCACAATGCTGCAGCGTTGCAAACGCATGACAGGGGAATAGGTGGCCTATTCAGAACATTTTCAACAACAGTAGGCCGGCTTTAACTGCTGGCCCAAAACCTTAACAAAATAAAAATGTGACAACAGCACAACTTGGTGTTTTATTGGTAGTGTGGATAACAGAGTTGCTTTCGCGGCACATGCTTCTGAAGCCACTGGGATATTTCCCTTAGATCGAAATGCAATATACTAGATTATATCTGCTCAATTGTTGATGCAGCTGAGGCAGGCGAAGGAACTGAACTTGCTGTTTCAAAGTCACAGAGTAATAACTCGGATAATTTTGAGCGTTTTACTTTCATAAGTAAACTTAGCAGCATCCCATGTTACTGCATCCTCGAATTCTTGTCGCTGATATGAGGTACAGCCCTATTGTTTTGTATGAATACTGGCCTGATGAGAAGCGTCTTCCAAAGAAGTGGTAGCTTCTCCTGTAGCAAATGTGGGTAACAGTCTGCTGTTTAACGTCTGTCGAGAATGGCTGAAGTTCGTTGGACCACACAGAAATTCATCGAAAAGCGACGTTGGAAATTGCTTGAAATCGGATGACGAAGATTTCTGGAGGATCATACATGGATGGCTTGGCAGTTGATTATCCCATCGCACGTAAACTTGGCTTCCTCACAAAACCAAACACACTCGTCAAGTCGTCGTTGTTCCAGAAGCAAACTACAGAAACCTACTTGAGTTGCAAAATACACATGTTTGAGAACTTGCAAACCTTAGCGCTGGTTTGGAATGTTTGCCGTACTGGCATTTGAAGTGTGTGCATTTGACGGACAATGTGGCGAACACTCGCTGTCGGCCTGCTCTGGACTTCCGCAGTAGGTCTATCCCTTTTTTGTCAAGAGCGCGCTGTCGTACGTCACGGCCGACAGACAGGGAACGGATCGATTGTAGCTGTTTTAGTGTGCGCTTCACAGATATGTGAATGTGTCTAAAAAGTAAGAGAGAATTCAAATATAAATACAGAGGAAATTAAGTAAATATGTAATAGAATAAGGCTTATGCGGACACGTTCTATGTATGAAAGAAGACAGAATCACAAAGAAGGGTTTCAACATAACAGTGAATGGAAAACGCCCAAGATGAACACCTAGGTCAATATGGGAATAACAGTTTAGGAAATGTATTACGCAGAAAGGTGGAGGAAGACGAAAGGGGGAAATAAGGAGGAGGAGGTGGAGGAGAAGGAAGAGCTTTGGTCAGACAAAGACAGGTGGTGGGACTTGGTTGCAAGACAACCCTATACATGACAACCTGCAAGGAAGAAGAAAGATGAGTAGAACGTTTGTGCACGAATGTATCATATTTTTCAGAGGGCTGCCAATCTGACAGAGATTAATTTCTGTGTTGAAAAAATACAAATTTCCCTTGCACAAAAAGAGTAGAACATATTTTCCAGAAGACGCTCGAAATACAGCGTGAAAGAAGATATATATATGTATGATTGGCTTAACGTTAATTACTTCATTAATTAACAGTGACAAATACTGTCATGAATGAAGTGTTCAACATACGTAATGTTAGTTAAGCACTACGCCATGCAGGCATGTGGGTCTGGGTTTGGAGGTATAGCTCCCCGCATTCTTAATCTCTGCTCATCATGGAGGTGAGTGGTCGGATTCATGCATTGGTCAGTTTATCTTCGAAAAGAGGCCCCTTGTACCCCTCGAGTACGAAGCTCGGTGGGCCTCAAAGCCGGTCTGGGCGCTCTGGAGAAGTGAAAATTTCTTCGGCCCTGCCGGCAAGGAACCATGGTCAGTCTACGAATAGACTTACATTGTTTTTTCCAGCAAGCCGACACATTTCTCGCGACTCTTATTGTAGGCACAGTACGTAGGCTTATGTACAATTCCCTCGAGCAGACATCTCTCACGTGCTGAAGAAATCTCCCTACCTACGTGGAACCCGAAGATCCATGGCGTGTTTACCCCTGAAGGAAGGATTCTGCACACGTATGTGCAACTTTATTCATACCGTGTTCACCACGGGGCACTATCATGATCGACTCCACTCCAGTCCAAACTATTATCGAGTTTAAATTACTAAGATGCAACAAAGACACGCCAATTTGTCTTGCAAAGTTTTCTTTACGGGTCACTGCATGAGTCGAGTCGAATGAAGTTGAGGGTCTGCCTTTGTTGATTCGAGTTGTTGGCGGTTAGTGTGGCAACAGCTGTATAATTTGTTGTGGAAGGAATAACTCTGACAGTCCAGTTACGGATACGTCTTTGCCAGAACAAGATATCGACTTGCAAGAGTATGAGAATGAAGAGAAATCGATCCGCACCTTCACAAAACGATTGTAAGGGTACTTAAAAGTCGACAGTAGAACTTTAAATCATATTTTGTGTAAAGTAGATCATAGTGGTATAGGAGGTTACCAACATTTCGGAAGAACATTGTTGTCACCGACTTCAGATGTCGTAAACTAAAATACCACGGCACAAATTGTAAGAAATGTTTGCTCACTGTCACCGATAATGAACTTGTGCAATATGGGCGTGTACTTTCAAATCCTATTGTCAGTCTTCAACCTTAGTGTCTGCTTGCCGAAATTGCACATATTTATTGTGCATTGTCAGTCTTCAACCTTATTGTCTGCTTGCCGAAATTGCACATATTTATTGTGCATTGTCAGTCTTCAACCTTAGTGTCTGCTTGCCGAAATTGCACATATTTATTGTGCAGTGTGATTTAACATGGAAGAGAGTTTTCACCCTGTTCTCTTTTTTGTTGCAGGAAGGAGAAATGCTTCTGAAGGAGGCCGACAGTCCTGTGGACACCCCGGAGTGCCGCTTGAACACGTGAGTACGATGTCGTGCCACGGAGTATGCTACTATGAACGTTGTGGACATAAAGTGAAAATCAATTGGAAGAAGACGTGAAGACTAGCTCGAGGGTAATCATCTTTTCCAAGAGGAGACGAGGACAGTGGACAGGAAATGGGAGAAAAGTTACGTTGCAAAGATACACACATCCAGTAGAAAAATGATACGGGAAAGGGGTTTGACCTTTAAATACTAAGTGCAAATTCTTTTGCAACTTACGGTCGGTCAGTCTCTGTGCCCATCTGGGCGTCGAGTCCCTCCTGTGGCTTATGACCAGATCTATGTAGTAAATCTGTCTGTTGCAAATAAAGGCGCTTGGGGACGCCTTCTCTGAAGAGAGGCCTGGTCTGTCTTGCGTCCGATGTCTTGGTCTCTGTCGAGTGTATATATATATATAACTATCTATTGATAAGAACACGGTCAAACCTAAACTTTTTAAATGTAAAACAATCTCTTATTTACAATAAGCTACATTTTTCGACCCAAAGCTGCCACATCAGACTTCATACAAAAATACAATAGGATATGAATGGTGTTTTATTATATACTTGTCCTGTAGTTTTTAAAGTTGTTCATTGCATGAAATCTTTTTTTTTCCCCCCTTTATCGTACCTTTAATTTACAGTTGTGTTATTCAGACCCTCGAGCTGGTTTGTCTTCTTAGTGTCTTCGTATTTATCAAGATTTTCCGATAAGACGTAAAAACAAGGGCTTTAGAATAACAGGTTAAAATTCAGTACAGTTGCCTTAAGTTATTGTTCTGCTGCTGCATTATTCTGAAGGCTCGTGTGTTATCAGTATTAACCTTGCAGTTTGTGTCTTCTTCCTTCTCTTATGACCTCATAATTTTGTGTCGTAGATGATTTGATTTTTCGGCAAGTAAAGGCTATACATTAATTTTCGTCTCTTCTTTCCTGTACCGGCTCTGTACTGTAATACGCCGCCTTTGTGTGTGTGTGTGTGTGTGTGTGTGTGTGTGTGTGTGTGTGTGTGTGTGTGTGAGTGAGTGTTTGTGAGTGTTTGTGTGTGTGTGTTTGTGAGTGTTTATGAGTGTGTGTGTGAGTGTGTGTGTGTTTGTGAGTGTGTGTGTTTGTGTGTGTATTTGTGTGTGTGTTTGTGAGTGTGTGAGTGTGAGTGAGTGAGTGAGTGAGTGAGTGAGTGAGTGAGTGAGTGAGAGAGAGATCATACCTTATTCACTGTTAAGAATTATCCTGTTTCAGTGTTGGCTTTCTGTTAATGCCCGTGTCAGCTTCTAAGTTGACCAGTTTCCAGCCGATTGCCTGTTTCTCTAACGATTTAACCCTTAGATGTAAAAGAGGGTCGTTAGCCTTTTCCCCGTGTTGTAAGATATGTCAGCCGTGTGTGGGAGGTAGTTAGTAGTTTGAAGTGCCACTGTCTAGGGCCACGCGACTTTTCTTTCCTCCAAAACGGCCACACGGGCTGTGTGTCCCGTGAAACCTTCGTACACAGTGGGTACCGGGGTACAGTACAGCGGCCGGGGCGTGAAATTTGCCATTTGCCTCTACCTAGTGCCGAGGTTACGAGTGGGACTGTACCCCTACCCTCTCCATCTGCCTTCATGGCGTGGACAGGGAAAGCTTTACCTTTATACACTCCCCGTATTTCCTAAATTCGATGTTGTTATATAAACCGGATCAATAAGCGAAATCTCCAGTTTATATTCGCATAATTGGAAGCTCAGTCCGGGGTTTGAAGTACGGACCCTGGCCGGAAATTGTGGTACGTGTACGGTTTAACATACAAGGCCTTTTGTCAGTGCCCCTTTGTAACGAAGACTACGCCGGGTCTTGTTTACCGTATAGTACGTACGGTGGCAGCTTAATTATTTGAAAGGTCGTTAGTTTAAAGGCCGCTAAGTTTAATCCAAAGTTTATTTATGCTATACATACAGCAGAGCGTCGATTATGCGAAAATCGACAATCCGAACCGTCAATTATTTATCCGAACCACCACCAGTAAAAAAAAGTTACCCTGTACCGCAGTTTCCAGTTACCGGTTGCTGTACTGAACTATTACTAAGCCTGTTAAAGCATTTTTTTCCGATTGTTCGTTTGTAACTGCAACGAAGTGTAGCATGGTGTACAAACCATTCCCTAATTCAACTATTTGATGATAATATTTCATATTTCAGAATACTAAATGCTTAAAAATATAACCGTGTGTGTACTAATGTAGTTGTGATTACGCTTTGTTGCGTATAAATTCGGTATTCTCATGCATGTTTGATTACCTGAACAGTTTGATTAACTGAACTTCCTCGGGCCCAATTAGTTCCGATAAGCGACGCTCTATTGTATTTATAATTAGGCCTACCATCATAAAGAACAGTCGGTTAATGTATTGATAACTTATAGTTGCTTATTGTAAGAATCATATGTAACATATAAATGCACTGTGTGGTCAGAATGCAGAATTTGTTATCGTAATTTTAAGACGTGCGTACATTTAGCCCTGGGCTTTTACAAGTTAACCTTTTAAAGCCTAGCGGTAACTTTACGTACCACCAGGTTTAACATTAAAAAATTCTACGTGGTGCCCACATTGCGCTTATGTGTTTTGTACGGATCTCAGAACAAACAGCAACTTTTGCCTTATAAAACATTAAGAAACTGGTTTTTATAACCGAGGTGGAGAGTGTTTACAGCGCGGTACGCACTGAGTCCTTATACAAAACAGATACGCTTCGTATTTAAATGGTTAAAATTAGCTATATTACGTGTTGGTGATTTTATTCAGAAAAAAAATTATCGTGATACACGTTTTTGTTTGAAATTCTCTTTATTTTTACGACTTTAGAATTCGGGATTACAGCAGTTTTCATTACCGGCTTAATTTACAGCGACCCTTTACAGAACAAATTTAACCCCCTGGAATGAATTTTCAACACTTATGTAAAATACATTTCCGTCCAAGCATATGTGCGGTTACCTAAATGTGTCACTAAACGCCGGGGAATGGCAGCTATATCTGATATACCCTACTACTGCCTAAGGTGTGTTTGGTGTACACGACGTTTCAGAAGTTGCCACTGCCTATTAGCCCATTTTATTTCGTTAAAAATAAGTAGACATATGAGATAACCATAATTTCCGTGTCTTTGGTCGGGTCTATATATTTCCCCAATTTTAAAATTGTAAACCAATATACGTATTTTCACGAAATTTGGTACAAATACACGCCGTAAAGGCCATCCGAAATTCCCTAATTTTTAATTTCCAGTAGGCTATAATAATAAAATGTTAGAACGGCGATATTTAGAGGCTGGAGCGATCCTTATTTTAGGTTCTTGGAATAATACAAGTAATACTGCGAACAGTGAAATATCGCTTGGTGATAATGCAAAAATGTTCGAAATAATAACACCAACTAATACACCAAAAAATATATATAATTTTATTCTTAAAAATCTCCTACATGTTTCGGCCCTGCTGGGCCATCTTCAGAGCTTCATGNTACTGCGAACAGTGAAATATCGCTTGGTGATAATGCAAAAATGTTCGAAATAATAACACCAACTAATACACCAAAAAATATATATAATTTTATTCTTAAAAATCTCCTACATGTTTCGGCCCTGCTGGGCCATCTTCAGAGCTTCATGAAGTCCAGGGCACGTTCGAACTTAACTATATAAACGCAACCGTAGTGTATCAATATTATTCTCCCTGAAGATGGCCCAGCAGGGCCGAAACATGTAGGAGATTTTTAAGAATGAAATTATATATATTTTTGGTGCATTAGTTGGTGTTATTATTTCGTATGATACAGTGCACGGATATGGAATATATTAAATTTGCAAAAATGTTGTTTAGCTTTCGGTTTGATAGCGATGATTAGCGCCAGTTGGAGCTGCTTTCGTGTAGTTTTGCGCGGCGGCAGGTCGTAGCTGTAAGTACATAGCTACACAACATAGCGTCAGACAATTTTTTCATCACTGTGATGAAAGAGGTATAGTGCGTTAAAAACGGAAGGCGCAGAAAGAATTAAGAACATCGGATGAAATTATTATCATGTGGAGGATGTTTATTAACTTCGCCCCTAAACGTACGTTGAACAGTAATAACCGATTTATTGCGGTTCAACAACAAAACATAATGTGCCTTTTCTTGCGGAGTTCACATTACCGGACAGCCACATATATTGAATGTTCATATGAAACTAAACTCACAAGTGTGGCACCTCTGGCTGCCGTCCTTCGAACTGTTTGAGTGGGAAAATTTGAAGTTGCAACAATTAACCCTTTAAAGACGAAGCGTATCCGTTTTATACAAGAACGCAGTGCATACCGCGCAGTAAACACTCTCCACTTCGGTTATAAAAACCAGTCTCTTAATGTTTTATAAGGCAAAAGTTGCTGTTTGTTCTGAGATCCGTACAAAACACATAAACGCAATGTGGGCACCACGTAGAGTTTTTTTAATGTTAAACTCGGTAGTATGTAAAGTTACCGCCAGGCTTTAAAAGGTTAATATGAGCATTCTGCGTAATTCAAGGCACAACCTCCCCAAACCCCACCAATTTTCTTTGAAACTGTGCGTAAAAACATGTGTTGTAACATACAGTCAACCCGGTTAAAACGACATCGGTTTATGCAACATCTCGTCTATAACGTCAGTATTCTATGGTACCAATTTTAATTCCTCACTGTTAACCATAACATTAAACTCCTCGGTTAGAACAACACTCGGTTGTAACGACAAAATATTCGGTCCTTTTCATGACGTTAAAACCAAGTTCGACTGTATTTATCATTACGCAGTCTGCAGCTTTGTTCGTTATTTCAGTCATGGCGTTCTATTAGTTGATTAATATAGGCAGAAAATCAATGGACTGCCACTGTAATTCACATGACCGTTGGCGATAGGACTTTAGGTGCGCGTGCAGGAGGGTTACACCTGTGCCTCCTTATTGGTGAGAAGTAAAATGTCTCTGCTGTTTGTAATACGAGTGTGTTCGCCCAGTAAATATCAGAATCAGCGTAGGCCAGAAGCTGACACTTCCCATTCAGTTTCAGTACTTCACGCTGTTTTGGCTTTTCATAATGGCACATAATAAAATAAACGGAGATAAAACATATCCTTGTTTCAAGACATTCTGAAAAAGAAACCTATCAGACAAGTGCTTAACTGTTCCAGTCTTGTTTAATTTAAACACATTTTCGTGAACTCTAACGAAATACAAGCGTTTACCAAACAGAGTTAGAACAATATACAGCTCACCCTAACCGATAATAGACTTTCTTGAAATATACAAATATCCGATGCGCGCTGTCATTGTATCCCCATTTTTCTCAAGTACTTAACGAACGCAGAGCACCTAATCATTTAACGTAGCTGAAAGGGAAGTTCGTAGTCATGTGGTTGTTAAGCGAGCTGCGACTTTATTTAATAAGATAGTGCATATCTTACTAAATTTTCCGATTATCATTGTCATCATCATCATCATCATCATCATCATCATCATCATCTCCCTTGTGCAGGGTATTCACACTTATATACCTGAAACAAACCATGTTTCTAGGGTATACAGTGTCGCAGCTATTCTGCACGTACTATTAATGGTGCGTATAACGCTGTCTTCAATATTAAACTCTTCTATGCTTCTACATTAGCACTTCCCGCAGTGTGTGTGCTGTGCCCAATATAGCTGTTTTCTGTAGTTCCTTGATATCGTGCTTTCCCCGTACGCTGCTCAAGTATTTTCTAAAGGATTTTGAAATGGTTCCAGTTGCTCCTACTATTACTGGCATCACCTGTGTTTTTACATTCCACATGCGCTGTATTTCTGTTGTAAGGTCTTTATATTTTATAATCTTCTCGGCTTCCTTCTTTATCACATTTCTGTCTCCCGGGATTGTTACGTGAATTAGCATATATGTTTCTTGTTCATTGTCCCGGATTATGATGTCCGGTTTACTGTTCGGGATGGTTCTGTCGGTTTGCACTTGTGTATTCCACAATATGGCTATTATTTATGGTCATTATTATTACTTTTATTATTGTTATGTTGTCCCTTGTCACAGGCCATTTGTCCCTTTACTACTACTACTACTATCACCACCACCACCACTACTACTACCACCACTACTACTACCACTACTACTACTAATACTACCACCACTACTACTACTACTACCACTACTACTACTACCACTACTACTACTACTACCAATACTACTACTAACACTACTATTACTACCACTACTACTACCACTACCACCACCACTACTACCACCACCACCACTACTACTACCACCACTACTACTACCACTACTACTACTACCACCACTACTACTACTACCGCCACCACCAACACCACCACCACCACCACTACTACTACTACTACTACTACTACTACTACTACTACTACTACTACTACTACTACTACTTAGTTTTATGTCGCCACAGGCCTTCTCTCCCAGGCAGCTACCCTCTTGAACCAACGGGGATCCCCGCCGCTCAGCTTCAAGTGTCAGACTGCCGTACTTTCCGCATTACGTGTGCTGTTCCAAGTAGAGCTGCATTTTGTAGTGAATCTGTTGAATGTTTTCCCTGTATGGGTTCCAAATTTTTACCGATATGATCACACATTTTATGTCCCACGTTCGTTGTACCTCTATAGCCTACATAAATTCTGGTATTTTTCCTTTTGCGTGACATTCCTTCACCTGTCATTATGCATCTTTTTTCTTTTTTGTTTATAATCATTATATCCAGCCTATTTGCGCCTTGGTTCAATACTACTCTTACATTTGTAGTCTTAGCGTCGTGTGCCTTATTTTACAAATGAAACTATTCTCAAGCAGTCACAGTTTAAATGTTATGAATATTACTTAAATTTCATATTGTGGTATTCTGAGTCATGACACCACACAGTATGCGGAAGTTACTAACGCACCAGACGGTGTCGTAATTACGATGGCCACAGTCTGAATCTTCATCGCTTATTTAAGTCACAGATTTACTTCAATAGGATACGGACTTATTCTGTACTATTCATTTTTCTTTCTAGCCATAACGTGGGTCACCGGAACCGGAACCAGTCGGTCACCAGGGACAAACTGCAAGATTCCGGCATCATCCAGTGCAGGTACGTACATGTATCTCGTTCAGGAAGGCCACACCTGTCCTGTCACATTCATTCACTTGCTGCCGCTCAATATCGGTACTTGCTTATTGTTACAATAATCAGACCTGCTAAGAACGAGTTACAGATATTAGGGGTTGTTTGTTCCTATGAAAGTATCCATATGGAACCAAACTGTTGGGCGAGTGGATACAGCGGGCAGTATTCTTGTCCGAACAATAAATTTGCTGCGTAATTATTGCCAGCCAGAGAATTTGAAAAGTTCTGAATTTATTCTAAATTGCGTGAAGTAACTGCGTGCAAAGAATTCCTTATTGAGAATATAGTAGTTACCCAGCTACTTAAGAAAAGTTCAGATTATTTGGAACGCTAAGACCCATTACCGCGATAAAACGAGCCCACCACTGTACCATATCTCGATGCACATTAGTGCAGTCAGAGACCATCTAGCCTCAATTTTAGCTTTAGTATTATTCTCCATGCTGCTTCCAAATCTGTCAAGGGGTTCTTCTCTTCAGTTTTTCCAACCACAACTCTGTGGGCGTTTATCCACTGTACCATCTATGCTGCAGCATCGTCTGTCCCGTTCGCCTTGATTGTATCGTTGTATCAACATTTGATAAATGTACAAGTCATGAAGATCCTCATTGTACTATTTTTTTCCATCATCCTGTTTTTTTTTTGTAGTTCCAAATGTTCCCCCCAGCATCCTGCTCCTTCAGTATGTGCTGTCCCTTAATTTGGGAGATCAGGTTTAACAGCCATAACAAGCAGGCCCCCTTGTGTGTGATTTTCGAATCTCTTGTCGTGTTTTGTAAACAGCTAAACCGTTTCCGTGTGTGATTACTTTTACCTGAGTATTTTGTATTTCAGTCACTCCTGCCTTCAGATAGGAAGGATGCTAAATAAGTGCTGTTTACTGGGTCATGAAAATGGAACCATAACGTTAAATGTAAGTCCGGTGACGTATCGTTCTTTTTCAGCGCAGTCTACAGGCAAATTGATGCAATGATCCCATCTTGGCACGACTTTAAAATTTCCATCGTGGTAGCAGTCGAGCACTTTTATTCGTAACCATTCAGGAAAAGTTATTTCCACTTTTTAATTACCGTGGAATCGGCTTCAACGGTCAGAAAAATAATGGTGCGACGGGTCTACTTCAGGGCTATAGGTTATGTGCCAGTGTTTCCCATGTTTGTTACGTGGAGCAACCCGTAAAGTAATTTTTCACTTAGCGAAGAGCCCTGACCTGTGAGAAAGTTTACACGCCAGGAAAGAAACAGGCTGTTGAAATTTTACAGACCTTACCCTAATATTGCCAATTGCCAGAAGAGAATTCCCGAGATGTTTTTGGAATATTTGAAATTTTTCGCGGTATTAAAAGAACTTTGTCTATTTATTTCACGATTTTTCGTGGAATCCCAAACGATGCTCTGCAGAACCCTAGGGTTCCGTGGAACTCTGGTTAGGAAACGCTAGTATAGATTTGCAGGAAGTTGCCAGTGAGAGGACTGCAACGTATCGTGTGCCTGATGTTGCTGTGTGGGGTTGCGTTGTCTCTCTGAAGGAGCACGCCTCGCGACAAATACCGAACTGTGAACAGCTTCTTGCAGTCGTCGCACCCTGTCACAGTATGTGTTCATGTGGCGTAAATTCGACATGGGTAACATATGCTGCGTCCCAGAATACATATTACATAATTTTTCAGCACACTGACATACCTGGTATTTGTTGGCTATCAGAGAGAGTGTGTGTTTCCACCGCATGTCTCTCTTGTTTGAGGACTGAAGTGACGCACCCACGTCTCGTGGCCTATCATTGTGAGTTCCAGGAACTCAGTTCCTCGTTTAGAACTTTTAGGATGTGAAAGAGCCGTCTCCAAACGTCGATTTTTTTTTTTTTGTTTTACTGTTCCGTTAGACTTATTGGTTCCCACCTTGCACACACTTCGCGATGACCCAGTTGTTCATACACAATGTGTGCAGTTCAGGTGTATAACTCCAGAGCAGACGATAAATTCGAATTGTGACCCATCGGTTTTCCATCATCGGGTCCTGCACTCGTACCGCATTCACACCCATCCTTGATGTGTTCGGCCACCTGGTGCCAACATCGTAGTGGATGTTCTATCGACCATTTTCGAATTCTGAATCCTGTGCACCATTCTGTGACAAGCTGTACTCTCATTACATAAACGTACATCTCTTAGTTGGCGGTGAATTTAGATGGGGAAATATATTTTGTCCATAAAACAAATCACGCTACTAACTGCTTCGCAGATTTTATAGTGGTTTTCCCGCGCTTGACTGTTATTCAAGTACGACACTTGTCCAACCAGTGCACTGTATTCGGCATCTTTACATCACAACACTTGTAATATTTTCACATCTCGGTCCAACATGCTTCGATCCTGTAGGATCACCATCAGGGACTCGTTCGAAGTTAAAAATTAAATAATTACAAGTTACACACGCAAATTTTGCAGTACGTGTTGCAGCACAAGAAAGATTTGGTTAACGTGGGGTTTTACTTGTGTCGGTCTCTTGTGTGTATACTAACCAGGCCTACTGCTTCCACCTTCTGCCGATCACATCCAACTCCAAATACATAATATAAACAGAGAGATCCACACACGTAAAACCCCATGTCAACCAACTCTTTCTTATGCTAAAACACGTACTGTAAAAGCTGTGTTTGTAACTTCTAATTATTTAATTTTTAATTTCGAACAAGTCCCTGATGAAGATCCTACAGGGTCGAAATATACTGGACCGAGATGTGAAAATACTGTAAGTGTTGTGATGTAAATATATTGAATACAGGGCATTGGTTGGACAAATACTGTATTCCAAGTTATTCACAGTTTCTCCATATTGTGGCACTGCACGTGACCTTATACTATAAATGATTTGTGACTCTTGCGCCATCTGTTGCTTTTTACACCTACTACACGTGCTACCTCGTGACAAAAAGAAGTGGTTGATTAACACAAAAGTTCCAGGCTATGTAGCTTTATTACTGAACGTGCCTGTCATTGGCAATGATTTGTTACCTAGCCTGCAGTAAGTATTTCTATTTCCTTAAGAACTTAAATCATGAATCCTTCTTGTTTGTGTGTCTTCCTGTAGACGACAGGAAGGAAAAACAAATTGCTTTATTAGTATCACAATATTGTGCGTTGTGATGACGTGTAGATTGTTAGACTGACTTTAGGCTGTCACTGAATGACCTGCTGCCTCCATCTATAGCCTGATATTGGATGCCGCTGTTTCATGCAGAAGGCCGTTACTAATCTGCCATACGAGACGGCGGCACAGCCCACAAAACTATATGGAGCTACGTAATATATATGGCCGCCTGCCTTGTCGGCAACTTCGCCTACATACAAGTGAAGCAGTTCCATATGAATAGCGTCAGCACATGTGGAAATCCAGAGCACTCTTTCTTAAACTTCGATATTGAAACACTTTGGGTCACGAAAAATCCCGACGGAACCCCGAAACAAAACACAGGACACAAATTATAGAATACAGTCGAACCTGATTATAAAGTCATCGGTTTATGCGATACCCCGTCTATAACATCAGATATTGTGTGATACCAATTAACCTTTTAAAGCCTAGCGGTAACTTTACATACGACCAGGTTTAACACTAAAAAATTCTACGTGGTGCCCACATTGCGTTTATGTGTTTTGTACGGATCTCAGAACAAACAGCAACTTTTGCCTTATAAAACATTAAGAGACTGGTTTTTATAACCGAAGTGGAGAGTGTTTACAGCGCGGTACGCACTGGTCCTTATATAAAACAGATACGCTTCTTCTTTAAAGGGTTAATTCCACGCTGTAAACCATGACATTACAGTCCTCGGTAAGAACAACACTCATTTATAACGACACAAACTATTCAGTCCCTTTCATGACGTTATAACCGAGTCAGACTGTGTATATAAAGGAGTGAGAGCCAGGGTAGCGTTGGTATAGCGAGCGACTAGGCTGCAGGCTGTACAGTCGAGGAATCGTGTTTTGATGCCTGGCAGAGACAAGAGGCTGTCTTCCTCTTACAGCATTCAGGTTGCCGCTGAGGACCACCTAGCTTCGTATGCAGTGGGTACTGCGGGCTTTTCGTCTGGGGGTAAAGCGGTCAGAGCCTAAAGCTGAACACTCGCCTCAATGTAGAACGGAAGTGAAGAATTAATGGGCCTATACTTCCCCTCCGTATGCCTTTATACCATGCACATGGACAACCCTACCTTGCCTTTTACTTACAGTAGCAATATGCGGTTTCTTTACAGCCCAAACTGAAGAATCGAGAAGACTGGAGTGTGAACTCAAAATGTCGCAGCATCGCCATATTTAACCTTTTAAAGCCTAGCGGTAACTTTACGTACCAGCAGGTTTAACATTAAAAAATTCTACGTGGTGCCCACATTGCGTTTATGTGTTTTGTACGGATCTCAGAACAAACAGCAACTTTTGCCTTATAAAACATTAAGAGATTGGTTTTTATAACCGAAGTGGAGAGTGTTTACAGCGCGGTACGCACTGAGTCCTTATATAAAACAGATACGCTTCGTCTTAAAAGGGTTAAAGCATACTAGGACAGTTTCCGAATTCTTTCTCGTTTAGCATTCACAATAATCATATCCAATATCGCGTTCCACCGGGAAACACCCTACCTTCGTATTTGGGATGTCCAACCTTCACAACTCGGTCTCGAGAAAGGTCATCGTGACTGAAGTGTGATGTTCCTCTTCCCAATCAACTGTCAGGATCGCATCTCACATTAGGCATTCTGTCACGTCCTTTCCAATTCATTATTCACTAGACAGTCTGCCATTCCATGCGCAACAGTCTTTGCTGCTAACAACCTCGATAATACACCGTAACTACGTAGTCCAGACAGGCTGTAGAGTGAAACACCCCGTCCCTGCAAATGACCGAGTTTTGATAATGCTTAATTAATTACGGACACATTCAGGTCATCATTACGCTCTGTACTTTCCTTTCTGTTGCGCAGCAGCCCAAATCGGGCCCAGGTCGCCTCGTCTTGGAGGTTTCTAGATCATACTCAGACACACACCGCACTCGGTAGGACTCTTCTGGGCGAGGGATCGGTCCGTCACAGAGACCTCTACCAGACAAGACACGAACACTGACAACAGACAAACATGCATGCCCCCGCTGGGATTCGAACCCACGATCCCAGCAAACGCTCGGCCGAAGGCCCACGCCTTAGACCGCGCGGCCACTGGGATCGGTTTATCTTCTGTACAACACTGAAATCGTCTGTAGCAGCGACAAGTTATAAATTGTATATTTTGTACTTTCACGTGTTGTTGTATTCCATAAATACTACTGCTATATTTCAGTGACAATAGAGCCTCCTTTACAGTGGGTAATGGGGCTCTTTGCGGGGGGTAAAGTGGGCATTGCCTTGACCTCCCACCCCCATTTAGACCCATGGTTAAGAATGAGTCGAGCTGCGAGTATATCGCTATTCCCCGCATGTGAGTTCGTGGCATGTTACGCGATGACGTTCACTAGCAGGGACGTACAGGGTTATACTTCGTGAGTGCTGTACTACATTGTAAACAAGCACTTGTTTATACGAATATCTTTTACAGACACTCATATGTGCGGTACACTCAGTCAGTTATTGAAACTGGTGATCAAAATAAGATAAATAATAAAACTATTTGATGTCATCACACACTCGTGTTTGTTCTCAAAGTTGCTTGTTTTGATGCTGTGGTTCATCAGTGACATTGAGTCCTGTGTACATTCACTGGATTCACTCGTCCCACTTATCTTTTACTTCACATTTGTTTGCCAGGAATGTAAGTCTGCTTTGCCGAAGTGATCCGCGTTATTATTAGGCACGTGTTGCTAGATGGCTGAACTCCAGGGAGACGGTTTTTATTCATTTTTGTGTTCTTCAGATGTTGTGTACTGATTTGTTTTTACAGTTGTATTCCTTTTTGGTTCTTTGCTATTACAAAACTGCCTAACTTCTCAGGAATACCTCAAACATATAGTAATTACTATTTGTACATAATTTGTTTCTTTTCATACTCCTTCCCTCTTCTACCTAATTGTTCACAGCAGGTGTCGAGGTTGTTTTTATTTTCACTTGATCACACTCAGACACACACCACAGTCGGTAGGACTCCCCTGGACGATGGATCGGCCCGTCGCAGAGACCTCTATCTGACAACACAAACACTGTACGAGAGAAAAAAAAATCCATGCCCCCGGTGGGATTCGAACCCACGATCCCAGCAAGCGCTCGGCCGTCGACCCACGCCTTAGACCGCGCGGCCACTGGGATCGGCGGTTGGTTTTGTCGGAGGACAAAATTTAAGCTCACACCGTTGTGTACGTATCTATTTTGTAACCGACGTATTGGTAAAATTTATTGCCGACAAAATGTGCGCCATATAACGGATTTTGCGAGTTTATGTCCGAGCATTCTGGGTGCCAGCGGAATGTGGGAGTGTGGAATGAGAGTGTGTTTACTGGCGACCTACTTAAGGGTTATGATATGACTGCCTGAGTGCTAAATGACCTTCCGTATTTGTAATTTGGCGTAAGAAGTTGCGCAATACATTTCGTATATGGCTAGTTATTTGAATCTCCCTAGCAGAGGGCAGTTCGCTGTAGATCACTCTACATCAAACATGCGAAACGTAAGAAGACACAACCTGGTACTGCCATACACTGAAAAGTTTGTGTTACTCTCAGTGGACTGATTGACGTGTCTACCATGATTTTTGCGATGAATTTCAGTCAGATAATCAAAGGTCCACTGGGAACCCTACCGCTGTATCAGAAGTCTGAGACACATATAAAATAATATTCACCAACTAATGCACCAAAATACATACAATCTTTATTCGTAAAAACCTCCTACATGTTTCGACCCTGTTGGGTCATATTCAGGGAGAATAGTCTTGTTACACTGTTGGATGCACTTATACAGTTAAGTGACAATGTGCCTTTGCTTTCATCCTCCGTTGTGAGGTGTCTTGTACTTTCCGCGGTCAGGGTACGTGTTGGCTATCAGTGATTAGGGTTATTGTAGCAGTTTTGCTGTGGAAAGGGTGTGCGGTCAGGTTATACCCTGACCGCGGAGGTTTTTACGAATAAAGATTGTATGTATTTTGGTGAATTATTTGGTGAATATTATTTTATATGATACAGTGCACGGACATGGAACACATTAACCCTTTAAAGACGAAGCACATCTGTTTTGTATAAGGACTCAGTGCGTACCGCGCTGTAAACACTCTCCACTTCGGTTATAAAAACCAATCTCTTAATGTTTTATAAGGCAAAAGTTGCTGTTTGTTCTGAGATCCGTACAAAACACATGAACGCAATGTGGGCACCACGTAGAATTTTTTAATGTTAAATCTGGTGGTACGTAAAGTTACCGCTAGGCTTTAAAAGGTTAAATCTGAGACACATAGCTGTAGGCTATCGTTACACTTATTATAGGCCCTAAATAATAGCATCAGCAATGCGGAAGTACCTTGCGAACGGATGAAGTTGAGTGTAATGATCCTGTACGAGGTTGGAAGTTTTCAAGGACATGAAGTTTGTGACATTCTGTAGATTTTTGGAAGTCACCAACACTTTGGAGCACCCTACTTCAACGCTAAAAACAGAAGAAGCTTTTCGTCCCGGTGTTCGTGTATAGGACTGCACGATGTCACAAACCAAAAGCTACAGTCTGAGCAGTTGAATCCAGTTCACAATGTTTCCGTATTGTCCTCGCAACAAAATGCAGTACTGTCCCCTTTGTGTGTTGTAATCGAAATATTCCCGCCTTCATGCGTGTTTCTGTGTCCAGCCTCGTTATATCTCGGCACAGGTAATACTTTAATATTATGCAGTTTTATGGACAGACATGAGGTACGTAAAAACATTTTACAGCGAGTTTATAAACAGCACAGGCACGAACCGCGGTTGTACGTTGTGGTTCGGCACGGTGTGGCTGAAGGAGCATGCGACCCTTCCGCGCTAGTGCCTGCTGACAGACGCATTGCTGCACACACACCCTGTATGTCATTACTGAATTGCTGTCTGTACATATAAAGACGTTGTGAGGAAATCAGAGTGTATGTCATCGAATTATTGCGTAATAGTGAATAGAGAATTACAACGTATGTGGATGGAGGCAGCGTCGGAATTTTACTTGGATCTACTATGGAAAACCACAAAGAACCTGAGAGTAACTCGTGTCTTCTGAGATCCGTAGCTGGTATCGAATGCAGGTGAGACGCGGTACTGATTGTGCCATATAGACTTACGAAAGGAGGTATTCTGTTAAACTCTTCGTATATGAATTTCGCGTGTGCAGTTATTTCTACAAGAACTCTTGGTTTGTTACGGAATTCTGGGAATTTGCCATTAATTGATTTGAAACTCTGCATTTTGAATATTTTATATATTTTTTGCACACAATTTTCCGTAAAACTGACAGGACTTTAGAGTTAGTGTCATGCCATAATTCCTACTTGAAGTTCTGTCAGTTTTTGTATGTGTTTTTAACAATTATTAGAGGAACAAAAAACATACCCAGTTGGAAAGCATGATATGTCTGACAGCTTCATTCCCAATTGACTTTAATCATAAATTTTATTTGATACAGATCGCGTCATGTATACTGAATCCATATGGGAATACAATAGTAGCCGCTGGGCTTTGTTTTACACCCAACAAAAAAGGAACACTTCCACGGTTCACAAAACACTTTTCTCCGGTGATACTCTGTCGGCTGGATGGCCACTCGACCCTGACGTCATTTGGATAGAGAGAGAGAGACAGAGAGAGAATGAAAAAGTTCGAGAGTGCAAAACAGAGATTTCTCTTCTTCCACCATAGCTAATACTCTGTGAAATTACACCCTCGGCGAGAAATGAAGTTTTACGGGATTAGGACATATTCAGTTGACTGTCTCCGTGATCTTACAACATACAGTGGGTACTGTACATTACGTTCCTGAATAATTAAGCTTTAGAAATGCACTTTGCAGTACGTCCCCATGATGCAGCGTATTTTCAAAACGACTTTTAAGCACATTGCTTATCGTGTGTGTGTGTGTGTGTGTGTGTGTGTGTGTGTGTATATCACTCACTTTAACGTTCAGGATCTCTACAATTTGCCAACTTTATGTAAGGTGTTCTGTTCACACTTACTTGACAGGAGAACCGAAGAACGGGTTATCATAAAGTTTTACACTGAGAAGTTCTACCAGAAGCTGTCTGCAGTCCCCTGTTTTGGTTAAAGTCAAACAAACAGCACACATCTTTTATTTACAAGAAAAAGAGTTCTGTGTAGCCGTGCACCATTCTTCACGGTGTAACATCCCAGAAGGCTTGGGTATGCAGCAACAGCATCCTTAGAAACACAAGTCTCGAAAGCTAACTGACTGACTGACAGACTAACTAACTAATTAACTCCATGAAGCAGATGCCTTCTTGAGAAGCTAACAGGTCCTCACCTTGTCAAGAAATTCCCCGCATTTTATGGAACCCGAAGGTTCAGTACCGCATTTACAAGAGCCTGCCACCTGTTCCTATCCTGGGCCAGCTCAATCCGGTCCATGCCTCTCCATCGCACGTCTTGATCCATTTTAATATTCTCCTTCCATCTACGTTTGGGTCTCCTAAGTGGTCGCCTTCCGTTAGGTCTCCCTACCAAAATCCTGTATGCACCTCTCTTAGCCTCCATACGCGCTACATGCCTCGCCCATCTCATTCTGCTGGATTTGATCACCCGAATAATATTTGGTGATGAGTACAGATCATTAAGTTCCTCGTTACGCAGTCTTCTCTACTACCCTGTCATCTCATCTCTCATAGGCCCAAATATCCTCCTCAGCACCCTATTCTCGAACTCCCTCAGCCTTTGTTCCTACCTCAGTGTGACAGACCCAAGTTTCACACCCATAAAAAACAGGCAAAATTATAGTTCTGTATACCCTAATTTTTATATTTTTGGATAGCAACCGGGAAGACAAAAAGATTCTGCACGGAATGGTGGCAAGCATTTCTCAATTTCAGTGTGCTCTTAATTTCTTCATGAATGGAGTTTCGATTCGTTAGGGTTTTTCCCAAATATTCGAATTCTTCCACCCTTTCAAAGGATTTATTGTCTGTCTTTATGTTGTGATTTTGGCCTGCATTCTGATCTCTAGACATGACCATATACTTAGTTCTCTCGGCATTTACTCTAGACCAATCTCCTTACTAGCCATCATTAAATCTTCTGCATTTTTCTTTATACTATGTACGCTTCCGCCCAATATATTAACATCATCAGCATAAACCAAAATCTGATGTGTACCACTCAATTTCAAGCCCTCCTGGTTTGCCTGAACCCTCCTAGTGGCATATTCTAAAGCAAAGTTGAAAACCAATGGCGACAGAGCATCTCCTTGTTTCAAACCATTCTTAATAGAAAACGTGTCAGTCAGATGTTTGCCTACCCGAACTCTGCTATACGTTTCACTTAGACACATTTTTATTAACCTTACTAGTTTCATGGGGATACCGAACTCAATGAGAATATTATACAAGACCTCCCTCCTCACTGAATCATAGGCTTTCTTGAAGTCTATAAATAGCTGATGCACTGCCTCATTGTAAAAAAACACTTCCATTTTTTATATTACATTTGTTACAACATGACTTGTGATTTGAATTCCAAGTGCAAACCTCTTACATGAAGCGTATCTGTTTTATATAAGGACTCAGTGCGTACCGCGCTGTAAACACTCTCCACTTCGGTTATAAAAACCAGTCTCTTAATGTTTTATAAGGCAAAAGTTGCTGTTTGTTCTGAGATCCGTACAAAACACACAAACGCAATGTGGGCACCACGTAGAATTTTTTAATGTTAAACCTGGTGGTACGTAAAGTTACCGCTAGGCTTTAAAAGGTTAACATCTCAGTTGTCATTCTCAGTAGATATTACTAAGTAACATGGAGGCGCTTCTATACGTGTAACCACATTTCTCAGCAAACTTTCTGCGAACCTCGTGTGGCTAATCTAATGATGGTGTTTGTGTTGTACAGCACACAATGGGCCAACAATTACGTGACATCTCCAAACACGTCTACCTGTACGTCACCCACGCCCAGGAAGGAATTTCATCATCTTACGTACAACGGCAGCAACTTCAACAACAACATCACGGCTTCTTTCCAGCAGCAACATCGGTCCAGTTACAGCACATCTTCAGAGTTCCTCTCAGAGTCCTCTCCAGATGACAGCCTAGGCGATTTCGAAGGTACGAAGTTCGTAACTTATATAACAGGATATTTTATTTCTCCGTAGCTCCCCAGTTGGGTTGAAGTGCATGCCAAGTGAGCAGCCGAGATTGTATTCCTTTGGATAAAAGCGAATGGGGCTTGAATCTGAAAATTCGCCTGCATCTGAAGCAGATTTTAATACGAATGCAATGGGCTGTGATTCCCTAATGTTACTGTGTTGCTGCTTAATTAATCACAGGGATTTTGTCGTTGACAACTTTCTTTTTCAGTTGTAAAGAGTTCGGAAAAAATGTGTTCTTTACTATTCATTTATTGAGTCATTTTACAGGTTCTGTACTTTGTCCATCGTCTAGTCAGCCGCTAGCGTATAAAAGGCCCGTTGAAGTTTAGTTTGTACCATCATGCCGGACCCGCCTTCTTATCTATTCCCATCCCATCCAAGCTCCGATTTCTATTGCATTAAGACTGTAAATTCAGTTAAATCTTTATCCTTCAAACAACACTTTAAGTGAGCTGCCACTCATATGTAAATACTCCAAAACTTTATGTTTGGATGTAGACAGCGGGAGAAAATCAGTCACTAAGCGTCTTGCAGTGTATATTAGCTACGTGCCTGGGCTTCGTCGGGACTGGCGTTGAATCATATTTTGTATGCAGCAACAATGTGTAACAAGTCAAAAACCATTAGCAAAATCAGTCGATTACTGTTGATTGTTATCGCCACGCGCTACTGCATGGCCTTTTTACGCCAGGGCAAAAAAAAAATTAATGCTTTTGGAAGTTGCTAATGTTATAGAATAGTTAGACTGCATGCCGAAGTCACGTGACTTGTTCCACGTTATTCATGAAACTGCAGGCCCGAAGCATGCGGGGGAGTGGAATAAATTGGTTTGCTTTATTATGTAAGCTGTATTGCGTTTTAATGAAATGTAATTTATAGTATTACACAGTCGTTTCATTTTTCCTGTCATCTGCTCTGTTAAACCTTTCAAGAAGAAACTGGCCTGTTTTATATATAAGGACTCAGTGCGTACCGCGCAGTAAACACTCTCCACCTTAGTTATACAAAACCAATTTTAATGTTGTATAAGGCAAAATTTGCTGTTTGTTCTGAGACCCATAAGCAACGTATAAACGCAATGTGGGCACCGTGGCAAATTTCTGAATGTTAAACTTAGTGGTACGTAAAGTTACCGCTAGGCTTTAAAAGGTTAAGAGCCCGAATGCTGACAGACATGCTACATCACAGAAGCTGCCATCACTTTTTAGAATTGCAGTTGCGTATCCTTTATAGCATTCTTTGTAAGAGTTCCTCTCCAGTTCTACATATTTCCAGACATTTACCTGATCTGTTTCACAAGTAACCAGGGAAAATCATAGTGTAACGCCGTCGGGCCTGGGTCCAACCGTAGGCGATAGTGGGTGTGCTACAGGGGCAGCCAATCCTGCCTCTGAGCTTTGGTACTATGTGTGCTGCTGTATCGAACTGCTGTTGATTCCGCGTAGTGTGACTAGTCGTTACGTGGAGATCTAAGTCATGCCTAGGTTGCCGCCACCACCAAGCGAATTATAAGGAAGGTGTGTGTGTGTGCGTGCGTGCGTGTGCGTGCAACTCACAACACATTTGCGTAGTTCTGTATTATTTATGTGTAAAACATATTGCAGCCAGATGGCAATCATTAGATATCACCATAAAAAATAGAAAATTAGTTGGATAGTACACAGTCGAACTCGGTTATAACGTCGTGAAAAGGAGTGAATATTTTGTGTTGTTATAAACGAGTGTTCTTCTAACCGAGGAGTGTAATGTTATGGTTAATAGTGAGGAATTAATTGGTACCACAGAACATGGGACGTTATATACGAGGTGTCGCTTAAACCGATGTCGTTATAACCGGGTTCGAGTGTATGTGGTGATTCTGTGACCGTAACATGGTTTATATATAAATAATATAGAACTAAAGAAGTGTGTTATGGCTGACGGATGTATAGTAACTTCCTCAGTAATGTCACAACGGGATGTCTAACTTCTAACGGAAATATCAGGCTCATCACAAGCGCTCTGTCGAAAGGCGTTTGCCGTAGCAGTGCGCATATCAGCATCGGCTTCGTTCCGGGCCGCTGGTAGTAAGCCTGGTGGATGTAAGGTCTCTCTGCTTTTAAACACTGTCTGAATAAAAACAGTAGGTAGACTGCGTACAGACGGAACTAGGTAGCTGGCAAAGATTTACAGCGTGAGAATGTGTTACCTGAACCCCACCTGATCTGCTGCTTGCCAGACCATGTGCATTCGGACACCTCAACCGCCCTGTTACTCTTTAACACTACACTGCACCATTCGTTTCTGCTGTTCTGACATAGTTTCACCGCCTACCTCGGAAGTATATATATGTGTGTGTGTA
Source organism: Coptotermes formosanus (assembly GCA_013340265.1). Lineage (NCBI taxonomy): Eukaryota > Metazoa > Arthropoda > Insecta > Blattodea > Rhinotermitidae > Coptotermes > Coptotermes formosanus. The sequence goes on from BLKM01000295.1 coordinate 606,184, forward strand.
TATATATTTGTGTATATACATATATATATATGTATATTAGATATCTTAATGCACAGTTGCGAGCCTTAGCTGGAAGCATGATGACAGCAGGACCCAATAAATGACTCTTAAGTCATGATGCAGTCAGTCCATCAACACTTAAATTATTTTGCAGCTTTGGCTGTCATAGGTTTGTCCAGTAACAGTTTTTGATCCCCTGTCTTCAAATTTTAGAGTATGTAAGTGCTAAACGTTTTGAGTTCGTGGACCGAGTTCCTTGTTACAAAAACACAGAACAGCAAGCAGTAATACTGTTAGACTCAGCCGTTTAACTGAGCTGATTTGTGCTGATCACGACAACTGCATCGGGCTTTCAGTAAACACGATTGGTACGCAAGCAACAGTAAACTAGAGAGACTTAGCGAAGTGTGTTTCTCACCACCACACAGCCCATACAGTTAACCTATTAAAGCCTAGCAGTAACTTTACATACCACCAGGTTTAACATTAAAAAATTCTACGTGGCGCCCACATTGCGTTTATGTGTTTTGTACGGATCTCAGAACAAACAGCAACTTTTGCCTTATAAAACATTAAGAGGTTGGTTTTTATAGCCGAAGCGGAGAGTGTCTACAGCGCGGTACGCACTGAGTCCTTATATAAAACAGATACGCTTCGTCTTTAAAGGGTTAAAATTGTCCTCTGACCTGGTTGTTATCACGATTTGAGAGATCTTAGGCTATTGACCTTGGAAGACCATGACTTTTAGATTTATTAACGGGTATTTGTAAATTACTCGTGTATTTTGTGATATATTGTGCAATATCCATTTAGCTATCTGCACATTATTGTGTTTAGAATCCGGTACTCCAATTTAAAATTCGCTCGCAATAAAATTGACTCTGCCATTTTCCCACTGCTCTGTCAGTATTGGCAGTGTGCCTAATTTCGCATGTATGTCCATTTCGTATATCGTAGTAGTATTGTTGCAAAAGTGCTGAAATCTGACCTTCAGTTGTACCGGACATCTTGCCTGTCAGTCGACTGACTGGAAGTGTGGGAAGTGGTTGGAATTTGGCTTAAAATTATTTGCCGGCTTGAAATACTGTGCAGCATTCTGCTTAATGGCCATTTTGAATCCGAAAGTTGTAGCAGAATTGAGTTTACACTGCTGATTCAGTCGCGGGGGGGGGGGGCGCGCGTTTCTTTTTGAGTGTATCTCTACATACTTCACTCAGATACGCTGTAAATATGCTGTAATAATTTTATTCTAACGATGTGAATATTTAATAATTGTTTCCATTGTTCGTAAAAACCCACCATTTTGTACTATATACCTACGTGATTTCGTCCAGCAAGTGTTGCAGTAATTTGACACAGTGCCACATAAGAAACATAAAAATGTTATGCCTTTCTTTCAATAAAATCGGTTCTGTTTTTATAGTTGTTTCGAAAGAAAAACAACGACGGAACGAAACACAAAATTATTAGAGTAATAATGGCCGTTGTAAACGAGAAAATCGGTTTACTGCGAGTGTCCAAACTGAACGACAAACAATAAGGAACAAAACACTGAATAGTTAATATCTCAGTTGGTAGGAAGTATGTCTTAACTGAGACCTTAGAAAATTCGCTCATTTCTTCTTGTCTTATTACGTAACAGCAATTTTTTTTTGCCTTACTGCAAGATATGTGAAGACGATGGCTTCCCAGCTGGTAATTAAGAACGGCATTTTCCACCCATTTAGTGGCAAAGACAAAAGACTAGATGAAAATGATTTCATAACCTTATGCACCGACATTCCGCTCTGAGTGTAAAGAAGCCAGTGCCGGTATCTGGTGTGAAGGTGGAAGTGGTCACTCTATCACTACAGCTGTGACGACGCCGATCTACTGGTGGTGCGGCGTGAGGTGTGTGAGGTGGTGTCAGTGAAAAACAGCCGGCAGGCTGCAACATTCTTTTCCTTAAGAAGAGGTTCACTGATGATTGTTATAACCTGCAGAATGGCACACGTTGTTTTGATACGGATTCAAAGCTTCATACAGCGGGTCGAATAGTTCCTCGGTCTTGTTAATTTCAAGAATTCATATTAATTATGAGATTGCTACGTTGCTGGGCGAGGCCTGCCTGATTGTCACAGTTGTTGCTGCTTCTGCTGCTGTAAATGGTTTCAGAAGAACTGGTTTGTTCACCTGTAACAGGTACACTTTTAGCGAATCAGGTTCCTGTAACAAAGAAAATTCTACTTGAAAGGGAAGAAATTTCCAGAAATGCCATAATGGATATAGAAGTGCTGCCAACCGAGGAAGGTAAACCGTTCGTTGCAATTCCGTGACACAGTCTCCTTGGACGTCGACCTTTCTAAAATGGGTGCAATATTAGGTACAGTTCCCATAACTAACTAACTAACTAACTAACTAACTAACTCCATGGAGCAGAGGCCTTCTTGAGAAGCTAACAGTTTCTCAGCTAGTCAAGAAATTCCCCGCATTTTATGGAACCCGGAGGTTCCCATATAGATGTTAAAAAGTAGCAGCGAAACAGGGAATCCCTGCCTTAAGCCTTCATTCATAATTTCATACTTGGGACTGTGGAAGGCTCTCTGTCATTTATTTGCGTCGTATGGATAATCCTTAGCCGCGATACCACCTGATATGAGTGATCCACTTTAATATTTCCCTCCCATCAAGGCTTAGGCTTTCCAGCTGATCTTTTCCATTGAGGTTGCCAATAGAAATTTTGTTTAAATTTTTCCTATCTTCCATGGTGTTGCATGTTCCACACACTCGACGCGATGGAAAGGTTTCTGCAGTTATAGGCTGTCACTTTGGCGTTACGTTATTGACTGTAATCTACACTTTATCGGAAATTATTTAAAGTACTGTTCATGTAATTTAATGAAGGTCTATTTTGTTTTCTTAAAAAAATCTTCACTCTTTTGGGTTGTTACGCGGTGTGTGCTGGTAGTTGTTTACTGACGTTTCGGGACAGCATATATGGCCCATCTTCAAGGGTCAGGCGCTCCAAGAAGTCTTGCTGGACTGCTTGACCCTTGAAGATGGAACGGAGAGCCTGTCCCGAAACGTCTGCAAACAACTACCAACATACGCCGCGTAACAGCCTGGAAGAGTGAAGAGTTCAGCTATACCGCGGTGGAAGCCCGAAATTTTATCTTAGGAACTTCACAAAGTGGAATTTCGCGTTCCGATCTACCGAAAGTGTCTGAGTCAATAGAAGTACATCGTATTTGAACTGAAGAATGTGGATGGTTATGCGCCCACGCTATTCGTGCTTCCTCCACGCCGTCAGTGGAATGAGATTAGCTTATTTGAAACGTTGTGCCATAATTTTACATTAGGACGGTAATGGATATTCTGCAAATATTAAAGCCAGGAACTTAAAATGCTTCGTTGATTAACTTTAATGCGTAAGTGGGCTAATGGCTACAATAATACGCATTGATATTTAGTCTTGACTCTTTCAAATATTAAATTAATCTAAACGATAATTAAAAATTCAGTTGTTGTATCACAGGAAACATTGCGTCAACATCACGAAGACGAAAATATTTTTTGTCCGTGAAAGTGTCTAATATGACAGGTTTTTTTTTAATGGTGTACAAGAAAATAATTGCTGGTTCTTTTGAGAATCGTGTAAAACGCATGAATAAGCCGTGTGGGCGAAATGGATGGTTTTTCTAATGTTAAATTTTATACGTATTTGCTGTCGTTTACCTGTAACTTCAGCTTAGTGTTACCTTACCTAGTAAGCGGATATGTGGGAAAGGCAGACCTCATTTATCCCTTTAAACAGGAAGCGTATCTGTTTTATATGACTCAGTGCGTACCGCGCTGTAAACACTCTCCACTTCGGTTATAAAAACCAGTCTCTTAATGTTTTATAAGGCAAAAGTTGCTGTTTGTTCTGAGATCCGTACAAAACACATAAACGCAATGTGGGCACCACGTAGAATTTTTTAATGTTAAACCTGGTGGTACGTAAAGTTACCGCTAGGCTTTAAAAGGTTAATGCCGTACGTTGCTTGGGTAGCCTTTGTAATCTGTTCGTAGGGATCTCCCGAGTATTTTCTGTTAAATGAAATGGCTGATTTCTGTTCCCGTACGTATTTGTACTGTATGCAAGTTGAATTAATCCTTTCCTGTTCCGCATGTGCAACAATAATTATACTCGTGAATCTCCGCTTTGATAATTCATTCACGGCAAAAGTTTCTTTTTCTTTTGGTATGTTAAAGCCTAGCGGTAACTTTACGTACCACCAGGTTTAACACTAAAAAATTCTACGTGGTGCCCACATTGCGTTTATGTGTTTTGTACGGATCTCAGAACAAACAGCAACTTTTGCCTTATAAAACATTAAGAGACTGGTTTTTATAACCGAAGTGGAGAGTGTTTACAGCACGGTACGCACTGAGTCCTTATATAAAACAGATACGCTTCGTCTTTAAAGGGTTAAGCAACATACATGCTCTGCTCTCGGAACGTGTTATGTGGGTCTGTCTGGTGCAGTCACAACTCTCAGCAGGTGGAAGGTGGACATTTTGGCAGCAGTTTTAGGATATTCCGTGCCAGGCATAGTAAAGATCAGGACGCTTACTCTTCGGTCGGTATTGCGTTGCCATACTTTGCCGAGAACATCGAGTTATGTGTTGAGAAATTTCCAAATTAATAGCGTAAATACTTAGTGAACCTGGGATTTCTTAGTATCTTTCTATGGCTGTGATAAATTGCTTACGAAGGCTTATGTTGGGGAATAAGTGGTATTCTGTGCGTGTTTTACGCGCAATTTGTTGTTGGTCTTGTTTAGTTATTATTTGATTTTTTCTTTTTTGTCCCGCTTTTGGTTTGTTGTACCATGGAGGAGTTTTATTCTTACTCGTTTGTTCATTATTGAAGGATTATGTGTGTAAGTTACAACCATAGAAGGAAATTGTGAGACGTTTCTTTCAGCATATAATTAAATCGTAAATTCCTTCAAAATGGTTACTTAACCTTTTAAAGTCTAGCGGTAACTTTACATACCACAAGGTTTAACATTAAAAAATTCTACATTGTGCCCACATTGTGTTTATGTGTTTTGTACGGATCTCAGAACAAACAGCAACTCTTGCCTTAGAAAACATTAAGAGATTGGTTTTTATAACCGAAGTGGAGAGTGTTTACAGCGCGGTACGCACTGAGTCCTTATATAAAACAGATACGCTTCGTCTTTAAACGGTTAATATATAAGAAGCCGTGCGAGTAAAAAGTGGAGTCTACTAGTTGTAACTACACGATGAGAGTTGGAGGCGAAAGTGGCTTAATAATGTGAATGTCGCCTTCTAACATGACATGCCTATGTGCCACTGTGTCTCGTATTTGGGCAGGTGTATGTGGCGGGCTGTTGTGTAGCCTTAACAAGGTAGGTAATCTGAACATGTGGCAGCGTCGTTAGACCGCGTATTAAAAATATTTGAACAAATTCAAGTAAGGAGGTCGCTGTATTATACAAAATCTGAAAGAGGAAAATTTGCTGAAAAGGGGTAAATATTAGGAAAATATTGTGTTATCATGATCATCGTAAGCTGTGAAGTATTAGGCGTAGTGCCAGTTCTTTATCCCTCGAGATGAAGCTGGTCCTTCCATCTTTTGCTTGGGCGTCCTATGCTTCTCTTCCCTTTTGGCCTATATTTCAGGTGCCTGTTTGGGTATCCTGTCTGTGTCCATTCTCTGTACATGTTGTAGCCACTCTCGTTGGTACTGTTTTATTTCCAGAACAATGTTCTGCACTTCAAGTTTCTCTCCCTGTCTAACTTAGAAATTCCTAACAAATGTCTTAAAAATTTCATTTATGCTGCTTCCCGTCTTTGTTCATCTCGTTTCTTCAGCACCCAGTCTTCACTACCGAACTTTAAGGCTGCTTTAGCTGTGATATTATGGATTCTTAATTTGTTTCTTTAGTCATTTGTTTTCCAAAATGCCTCCGTATAACACCATTTATTTTGTTATATGTTTGTATCTTATCTTCCAAATCACTTTTGTAATCCTATATAAGGTATCCTAGGTATTTAAAATATGATACCTGTTCAATCGGATGATCGTTTATGACAATTTTTACTGTTTGTATGTGGTTCCCACACATTGCCATTGATTTTGTTTTGATGTGTGATATGTTCATTTTGTACTTTCTAGCTGTAAGATTTAGTTGTTATGCCATAGTTTGTCATTCATCTTCAGAGGTTGCCATTAGGATTTGGTCGTCTGCATATAATATCGTGTTAATTGCCTTGATGTTGGTTAGTTGAATGCATTTATTTATCACCATTTTAAATTAGAAGGAATTGATTTAGCCAGCTCAAGATATGTTCACACCGTAACCCCAGTTACTGTGTTACTCCAATAATTTTTGTTGTCTGTTCTACACAGACGGACAGCACAGCTCCAGTTCGCTGGACGTGTCTCCTCAGCAAGACGAGTACCGTTGCTTCAGCCACGAAGAACTTACTGACTCTGACTCATCCGAGGAAGGCAACTGTCGTGGCATTGTGAATCCCAACTACCCCGGCTTCCAACATTTTGCTCGCCACCTTCGCCACTCTGATACTGACGACACGGAAGAGGAGGGTGACACATGCAACAACAATAACAACAACAACAATTACAAGAACAATAACAATAATAACAATAATGGAGACGAACATACTGATGATTGTCTGAATGTCATCGAGTCCAAGATAGATAGTGTGAATCATTTAGACAGTGTAGAGAATTTCCAGAAAGATTTTTACGATAAGCCAAAATTTAACATTCCAGTAGATTCAGACTTAGACTGCTACTGTGTTGGTGCTAGTGATTGCATTACTGTAGTTCCACTTGATAGAAAAGATTTGAACGTGCATTTACCGGAGAGTAGCATCGTACCGGAAGACTGTGCAAATATTGTGATCAACACGGAAGAACCGGAAAATAGTACTGAAATTGACAGTGATGTTCTGGTGACCAACATGGCAGCCATTGCTGTGACGAGCAGCACTATAGCTACATCACCAGGAGTTGATCCACATCAAATTAACTCTAGCAAGATGTCGGATGCCTTTTTGTCTGGTGCAAAGGAAGATCTGTTCAGCAGTGGCGCCGCTGTTGAAGGAAGCGTCAGGATCAAGCGTGAGGACGTTATGAATAGTCTGGAGCGGGTAGGACTGTGTGCTGACGATTGCAACAGCCGTAACATGGAAGATTCTAATCGGGTTGTTGAAGAATGGGAAGAGAAGGAGACAGCAATAGAGAAATTCAGCAAAGAAGAACAGACAGCAAGTGAAAAAGAGAAAGATGATGATTCAGTAGTTCCCCGTAAGAAGGAAAAGATGGAAATCAACTACAGTGTAAAGAAGAATCGCAGTAATAGCTGCACAACCAAAATGGATTTGCTACCATCAGCGACGGTTTTGCAGCAGCAAGAACAACTGGCAGGCGCTGTAGTCAGGCGTCATGATTTCGGATCCAGAGGCGCCAGGGACCATGTGCTGGCCAACAGACGTTCTGTACCTGCAGGAACCCGCGACAAGAAACACTCATCTACAGAGATCTTAGGTACGTATAGCAGATGTGCACACTCTTACTATGTGTACAGCCATGTTTACTGTCACTTTGTGTGTGTATAAACACGTTCACTCTCAGACTCTGTGCATATAAACATATTTATTGTTCTGTGGGTAGGTATGTTTATTGTCGTACTGTGTGCATACAGAGTGTCCCAGGGCTTCTGGTCAGTATTGCAATGCGTAATTCCAGAGGCAATTCTGAGTGAGAAATGTCTTACACATCTGTCTGATATGCAATATTTGCTGATTTAGCAGTAGCTACAATGTACACGATCTGCGCTGGTGTCAACGTATGCATGTACAGGAGGATTACATCCACGAAGTCTCCGTCGTTTTGCATGACAGCGTTCAGTTCGAGTGTTACAAACCGTACAGTCCTCCTGTCTCACCCACCTTACTGCAGCTGGTATGTAAGCAGACCAATACTGGCACCTGCACTGCGATTGCAGAAACACACTGATCACGCTCGTGACTTCGCGCACTCTCCTAATTTGTGACATCAACCTAGGCTGGCTGACGTTACCTGCGCCTGAAGCTGGAGACTTTGTGTAATTACTCCTGCTATAATCATAACAAAGGCTATAGTACATAAGATATCATACAGTGCAGTCATTTGGTCCTGCGGTAAGTGTACAGTGAGAAGTAACTGTAAACGTGGGCCGTGCCATGGCTCAGGCGGTTAGCCGCCGGCCTCCCACCGCGGAGGCCCGGGTTCGATCCCAGGCCAGTCCATGTGGGATTTGTGGTGGACAAAGTGGCACTGGGACAGGTTTTTCCCCGAGTTCTTCGGTTTTCCCCTGTCAATTTCATTCCACCGGTGCTCCATTACTAGGAAAAGGACAAAATAATAATAATAATAATAATAATAATAATAATAATAATAACCATCATCATCTTCATCATCATAGGGTTGCACAATAAGCCTCGTGGCTGCAGTGCGTCCGTAGCGTCTGCTGCGGGGCCCTTCACCACTAAAAAAAACTGTAAACGTGCTGTTTTCAAATGGAGAGTATACGAGTATACATTTTGTATAGGGGTTTGTAACGGTGACGTCACTGCTGTCGTTGAGTATCTGCAACGATCGGCGTGCGTGAGCTCTCGTTCATCAACACCTGCAAGCAAAGATCTTCCTTCCGACTGTACATTGCCATGCTAAAGCTCAGGTGCAGTGAAATTGGAAGAGGAAAATATTATTAACATTGTACTGCCCCCGCAGTCCGTGCACTGGGACATGAATAATTTCTGTCTCACTCTAACATTCCGCGCATGGGAGTCTGGGAAACGTTACACACAGACGGATTGTACCCCTTCCATATACGAAGCTTTGAGCATCTTGAAACTGCGGACATGGTAGCGGGGTGGAGTCCCACCATGTGTGTTTCCAATTGTGACCAGCTCCTTGGCTCGCACATCTACTGGCAGCGCCTGACACGTGGTATTAACGCCGTCTTTTTGGAGCATGAATTGCCAGTGCTATCAGAGAATGTTCCTTTAGTAATACATTGTCAGAAGCACTACCAACATGACGCAGCGGTCGGATCGTCAAGCAGTGTCTGAATTAACAGGTTCCTGATAGATGGATCGGTTTTGACGGTGCACAGAATTGGCCGTCACGGTCACCGGATCACAACACATTATACTACCGTGTGTGGTGTTAACATGACATGTATAGTGTATGCACAAAAGGTGAACACGATAGAAGAGCTACTTCGGACAATTGCCAGCGCCGCCGTATTGCTTCTTAAAGTTACAAGTTCCTTGGTCACGCGGGTCAGAAAATATATCCACGCATATAGATTGTCAGTTTGATTAACCCTTTAAAGACGAAGCGTATCGGTTTTATATAAGCATTCAGCGCGTACCGCTCTGTAAACACTCTCCACTTCGGTTATAAAAACCGGTCTCTTAATGTTTTATAAGGCAAAAGTTGCTGTTTGTTCTGAGATCCGTACAAAACACATAAACGCAATGTGGGCACCACGTAGAATTTTTTAATGTTAAACCTGTTGGTATGTAAAGTTACCGCTAGGCTTTAAAAGGTTAACTTGCATGAGCAGTTAATTACATAGTCGTGACTGTACTTTTAACAACCGAGCTCGACAAATACAAATGTAGGCCTGCTTGTTTCTTTTTCTAATTTATGCCCTTTTCTGTAACAGCTCGTCAATCTCTAACAGCTGCGAGTCGGATCCATCTGTATATGACATTTCTGACTCACAGTTACCTCTGAAATTCAGTGCTGCATTATTGATCTTAAATCCTGGGACACTGTGTAAACGTATTTACTGTTTAAACACATATAAACATATTTACCTTCACACTATGCATACACAGACTTGTTTATTGTAGTGCTGTGCATATATAAACCCGTGATGCTGTGTATAAGCATGTCCTATTTCAGATTTTACTGCCTGATCAATTAACCTTCTGCAGTCGAACGAGTTTACGCCAGTTTTGACATATCATGAGATCTCTGTTCTTATCGCAGAAAATGTTGGGTTGATAGTCTTTTGTATGGCGCCGTGAGAATTGCTGGGTATTTCAACATTTGTGGGTGTTCTAGCCCCAGCAGCTGTGTTTATTTTACATTTGCACTGACTTACTTATCACTGGTCTTTAGCTTGATACAGTCTGCCTCAGAAAAGGACATGCCTCTGAACCTCCACCATATATACACTCGCTTTGGCATCATCATTGATATCTCAGCTCATTGCTTTTTATGTACCTTAGTATGAAGATGTTTCTGTGTGTTCAGACTATGGGAAACAAAATCGTCAAGTCCATGGGAATGACAGTACAATTAAAAAAATAATAAGCTAACACTAGTGTAGCCGAACATTGGGAAATGTTTTTATCGTTTATTCACCGTGCATTTTTTAAATATAGTAACAATAATCACCAACCAATGCACTAGTACATCATTTTTATTTAACACTCACTATCCCGAAATGTTTCGACTCTTGTCCGCATCATCTTCGGGGGACTGTCACTTTCTTATCACAAGACACTCGTCATATTTAAATAGTGGCTAAAATTAATGTCAAGTTGAATGTTGACAGAACTGGTTTCAGTATGAAAATAGTAAGATGTTAAAATCTTTAAGGTTAAAAACAAGTTACACCACACAATACACAGAGGAAAACTGTGCCACGGTCGTGCAATCGTCTGCCGTGGGTTGAAGTGGGTTCACATGTGTTCGGCGGTAGTGTTGATTGTTTTATGCAGTCGTCCGTAGTGTGCTTGTTGTGTCATTCTTGGTCAGATACTGTCTGTGTACTGTGCATGTCGGGATAGTGAGTGTTAAATACAAATGATATACTAGTGCATTGGTTGGTGATTAGTGTTATTATATTGGGAAATGTTGTTTGTAAGTGTGTGTGTGTGTGTGTGTGTGTGTGTGTGTGTGTGTGTGTGTGTGTGTGTGTGTGTGTGTGTGTGTCCAGCCTCACCCCGACAAGGACCCTTTGACCCTCCATCCCAGGGTTTTCGCTATGACAGGGGCAGGAGGACGAAAGGAAATAAAAACATAAAGGGTGTGAGGTTGATGACAACAGGCGGGGGGGGGGGGGGGGTTAGAAATTAAGGGAATATACGAAGATCTGCTGAACCGGCAGCAGTCGTTTTTTTAGGAACGTAAGAAGACAGGGGCATCCACTTTGAAGTTGGCACGAAAGAACTGATCGGTGGGACACTTCAACCTGTACATCAATTAACCCTTTAAAGACGAAGCGTATCTGTTTTATATAAGGACTCAGTGCGTACCGCGCTGTAAACACTCTCCACTTCGGTTATAAAAACCAGTCTCTTAATGTTTTATAAGGCAAAAGTTGCTGTTTGTTCTGAGATCCGTACAAAACACATAAACACAATGTGGGCACCACGTAGAATTTTTTAATGTTAAACCTGGTGGTACGTAAAGTTACCGCTAGGCTTTAAAAGGTTAAAGGTGGTTAAGTAAAGGTGGAACCTGTAGCTAGTAATGTATTAATGGTCATTAATAAAGCGTGAACTCAGTGCAACTAGTGAATGTATTGGGGGTAAATAATAAAGGTGTGATACGTACCTGACCGAAAGTAACCCATCCTCTCTTCGGGTGTACTGGTGGGACCTGCACCGTACGAACGACGGTTACACTAGTGACAACTAAAATAACTAGCCCATAGACCATACGTCTTCTTGACATGCTAATAATCCCTCAGTTTTTCCAACAGATTTTCCGCTGAATAATGTAAATAATATAAAGATTTTCCGCTGTTCGTGCAACGAGGTTGTTTATTACCACGATCACAGTCACTTAGCATTGGACACTAACCTGCACCTGGTTAAGCCTGTCTTTTGAAACCACTCAATTTTTTAATACTGTCTCTCATGCGTTTCTTCAAGAATGTAAGAAAATTAACACAACGTTTCAGAAAGTCGTTATGTCTCCGTTCTCGGGTATAAAGATGAGGAAACATGTATTCGGTTTTGTTAAATGGAGCTGCTTTAAGACAAAGGACGATGGACAAGATCCAACATCTGTATAACGCGAAATGTGACACATCGTTCTCAAAATCACATATAATTGAATAGGATGAATCTAGTCCACACTGTCTTATCCTGTTTTACTATACATTTTGGGCGTTTTTGCCAACGAAGAGCGACTAGTGCTCCCGCATGTCTGTCCGTCCATACGTACGTATGGGACACCACGATTCCCACTGTATGGATTTTTGTGAAATTTCGCATTTTGGATTTTTACTAATGTTTGTTGAAACATTACAGCTGTGGTTAAAATTGGACAAAAATGACAAGACACTTTTTAAACTGAGAGCTGCATACATTTATATGGTTAGTTTCTGTGGGCGAGAGAGCCTGTGTTCTCTGTGACGTACGAACTTACTCGTAAGAAATAATTTACACCCTAAATAACTCGCCTTTTGTAGAAAATTACAGCATACAGGATATCTCGCATTTTACGGGATAGAAAGAAGGAAAGCGATATCGAAGTTATGTGAGGCAAGTACTATCAATACAATATCGGGAGGTAATGTTATGTGGAGGAACAGCTGACGGACTACAACTACATCGTCCCACGCAAAAGCAAAAAAGTACTGATTTCTTTTAGACCGCGTTGAAAATACTCAAAATATTAAAAAGATATTGAAAATAAAGCATGCTTTGGTTTTCTCTACTACTTTTGTCTGGAACATTTATCACTCTGAGGAGGATTCAGCGAGATATTATCATAAATGTGCGTATTTATTCACGTAAAGCACCGTTATTCTTGCCAGATTTTAATCAAACTTGAATTATCTCGACAAACTTTCGAAAAAATTTCAAATATAAAATTTTATAAAAATCCATCGAGTGGAAGCCGAGTTGTTCCCTGCAGGCAGACGTGCCGACGGACGGACAGACATGAGGAAGCTAATGGTCGCTTTTCGCAGTTTTACTAATACGCCTAAGAAAACTAAGCGCAGCCGAAAGATCTCCTGCTGTGTAGAAAGAGTGACTGGTCACGTAAAATGCGGGTCTTAAATTTCATTAGGCCTACTTATGTATACAATGCATTATTGATGTTACACTTCTTGAATTGCAACAAAATCTACATTAGATAGAGGGTTCATAGTGTGTAAGCTTTGTACTTGAGTAAGGCTCTTAGTCTGTCGGTATTCTGCTATCTGAAAGGAGATTAGTTGATGCAGAACAATCGTGTAAGGCATGAAGATATCATTACTGGAATGTAACACAATAAATACCGACATTTTGGACGAGCTGCTGCCTCATTCAGGGAGGAAAATTGATCTGCATTTATTTACTTTTAGCCAATTTAACCCTCTAAGACGAAGCGTATCTGTTTTATATAAGGACTCAGTGCGTACCGCGCAGTAAACACTCTCCACTTCGGTTATAAAAACTAGTCTCTTAATGTTTTATAAGGCAAAAGTTGCTGTTTGTTCTGAGATCCGTACAAAACACATAAACGCAATGTGGGCACCAAGTAGAATTTTTTAATGTTAAACCTGATGGTATGTAAAGTTACCGCTAGGCTTTAAAAGGTTAATGGAAGTGTCAATATGTCGGGGTATTTAGGTTCAAATGATAGGATTAAAGAATGATAAACTAGATGAGATATGGAAAGAAGTGGCCGTGACCTTGTGTTAAAGTACGCCTGCTGTTCAGGTATTTGCTCGGAGGGTCTGAGGAAAACTACGAGAAATCTCAGCAGTGGTAGGCGGTGTTTCGGATGATATTCGAAGTGGGAGCCTTCTGAATGCAAATCAGAAGTGATATCGCATATCCCATACTGCTCAGCTTTGTCCTGAAAGTGGTGGCAGTACTTACCGAAACGTCGGAACTTGCCTGCTGCACCACACGGGTCCTCATCCTGAAAGAGAATCTTCATAATTACTCTCCCTTGAAAATCTCTAATCTTGTAAAGTTCCCATTTATCGTAGTTTGCTCGTGGATGCTTTCAGGATTCAGAACCGTTTGAAAATGTATAGGATTTCCAGGTGAGTGTTGTGACACGGACGCCAGTTTTTTTCCCCCTTCATCCTGTACTGCATTCCAGACTCGGTTGCAGAATTTTGTAGATCCCGTAATCTGGGTTCCCGATATCCGCTCGCCCTATTTATGGGGTAAAATTCTAGAGAAATAAATATGTAAAAATTATCCATACCTACGGGGTTCACATCCGTCGACCATGAATTTTAAAACAGAGAAGAGTTGCTCTGCACAGTTTCTGAACAACTAACAAGACACGACTCCAAGAGGTCAATAATCTTCACATCATCGGTCTTTTATAATAATAATGACAGAACTGCGCACAGTGCGCGCAAACTAAACAAAGATTGAAGTATCTGAAATGTTAGTCGTATTACTTGTCATCTGTGAAAAGATTTTTAGTTACGGCGGTTATTTATAATTTGACATTGCTGTCGGCATGTCAGCGATCACCGATAAGTTCACGATAGCTGTCGGAACACCGTCAGTGAACAGTTATCATTACAGGAAATTATTAATGATTATCGGGCTTTTCCAATGATTCTGCCGCGTCCACCTTCGTTGCTTTAAAAATGCATAACCTGTTGCTGTTCAGTTCTTTGAAAGATGTGGTGCTTTCCCTTTGAAAGATGTGGTGCTTTCCCTTTGAAAGATATGGTGTTTTCCATTTGAAAGATATGGTGTTTTCCCTTTGAAAGATGTGGTGCTTTCCCTTTGAAAGATATGGTGTTTTCCGTTTGAAAGATATGGTGTTTTCCCTTTGAAAGATGTGGTGCTTTCCGTTTGAAAGATATGGTGTTTTCCCGTTGAAAGATATGGTGTTTTCCCTTTCAAAGATATGGTGTTTTCCCTTTGAAAGATATGGTGTTTTCCCGTTGAAAGATGTGGTGCTTTCCCTTTGAAAGATATGCTGTTTTCCCTTTGAAAGATATGGTGTTTTCCCTTTGAAAGATATGGTGCTTTCCCTTTGAAAGATATGGTGCTTTCCCTATGTGCACCGAAATTGCAGTCCTAGGAAAAGTAGTAGAAATCCTGGATGCTGGTGAAAATAATGTCGAATTTTTGGAATCTAATTCTCTGCCATCAACGAATGAGCAACTGGCAGAGAAAACGTATGAAGAAGCACACGGTGATGAACATAAAGTCTGTGTCGTTTCATTAATAATGGTATAAGAGAGGTTTTCAGCAAAACTGATGAAGCCGTGGCTTGTTTTAGAAGCTGTCTGTGATCGTTCTGCGAAGGTTGAATATGAGCTACCAGATGTGTTTAAAAGCTTCAAAAGCAAACATGCGAGCTGTAACCCAATGTTTTTTTAAATGAAAACAAATCGCAGAGGAATCCAAACATCAGGCAGGCCGTTCCAGTTTCCAGCTGACATCCCGAGGAGGGAATGATGATAAGTAGATGGCAGTAGATGTTACTTCTGGTTCTGCCACTTCAGCGTCCTCCTCCATTCAGTTCTGTTCCATCGTCTGTTTCGGTCCATCTTTCCGCTCGGCCCCGTAACCTCTACTTTCGGAGGTAAGATAGTAAAGGTCACTGACATATTAAAACAACATCAATTGAAAATAGCCACATGTAATTAATGTTTATTTGTAAAAGTACTATACATACAAACATGCCCGATCTTTATTAAACTGCATTTGCTTTATTTTTTATGGGTGCAAATTCCCTGTTCAAAGCGGTTTCGCTTTAGGTGACGTTCATCTGGAATTAGGTGACAAGGGATAACGGGGGGAAAACTCCAGTGCCTGGAACAGTTCGGCTGCCATTGGACATTTCCACGCGTTGAATTTTGTACTGGGGGTTTTTAGGAAAATTCGTTGGTTCAATTAATATTTGGTTAGATTCAGACAAAAGCAGAGACTTTACATGAATAACTTCTTACATCTGTGAATATATATCGCTATTTACGATGTAAGTACGTTCAATACAGTTGACGATCGAAATGTAGTCGCAATTAGGGTATGTGTGGTTTCCAAGCCGAGCAAGTACAGCAAGAATGCAAACACAGTCGTCGTATTCAGTATGGATTGTTTTATACTTGATTTTCATTGCATGACTTGGCGCCACATGAATTCGTTTTTTTTTTGGTATTACGTAATGATCAAATGACGTAATATTCCTTTACGTCACGTTTCGATGCGGGTATTGATTTATTGTCTTCATGCGATTTATATGGTGCTCAATGAAGGAAAGGTACAAACGTGCATTCGTAACACTTTGTTGTATACTCGTATGCGCTGTGTTTTAGAATGTGAAATTGTGTATGTAGATTGAGTATGAATGTAGCTACAATACTCTCTGTAGTCAAGAGTTGCAAAATGTTTCGACGGGACCAGAGTTTGTGGTTATATGTGACCGATGAATTTAACACACAATCAGCGTATATGTGTAATCAAAAATAGGTCCGTCAAATGCATAAAATAATATACCCTAATGACTGTAAGAACGTTCCGTAGCACATATCTGCATGTTATATAACAAGTAACTAACTAACTAACTAACTAACTAACTAACTAACTAACTAACTAACTCCATGGAGCAGAGGCCTTCTTGAGAAGCTAACAGTTTCTCAGCTAGTCAGGAAATTCCCCGCATTTTATGGAACCCGGAGGTTCATTACCGCATTCACAAGAGCCCGCCACCTGTCCCTATCCTGAGCCAGCTTAATCTAGTCCATGCCCGCATCCCACTTCTTGAAGAACAATTTTAATATTATCCCCCATCTACGCCTAGGTCTCCCAAGTGGTCGCCTTCCCTCAGGTCTCCCCACCAAAATCCTGTATGCACCTCTCTTTTCCCCCATACGTGCTACATGCCCCGCCCATCTCATTCTTCTCGATTTGATTACCCGAATAATATTTGGTGATGAGTTTTATATAACAACAAGAAGTCTTATACCGGTGGATTAATGTTTCATCATTTGAGAAGACTCAGGATGCGAAGCTCCGAACGCGCCGCCATGATATACGTACATGTCATATCTGGTTTGGATCATGTCCAGGGTTTAAAAACACAAATATTGAGCACAACGTTCCGGAAATCGGTTGAGTTTCCGACGTGACGTAAGGGTGGGGGCGGGCACCTGGTCAGACCCGTTGGAGTGTTTCTCATTCACTGGGATTATCAAATACGCCCACTTCATGAGGCGTGTGCCCAGCTTTTTACACAACGATGTGAATAAATCCAGATTCCGAAACGTCATTTCAGTGTTTGTATTTTTTACGCGCTTCACGGTGGACAGAGTCCAAGAACTTCAGCAGTTTTAGATGTGATGATGTACCATCGCCAGCACGCTGTAGAATTGAAGCCAGGGTCCCCACACCAACAGCTTCTGCGCAGTTCTGATACGATTGGCCTTATTAGCGCCGGGTCGGCCAAATGCCCATTAGACGTAATTAAAACAGGCGTCGATGTGTGTGTGTGTGGGGGGGGGGGGTGTTGGTGTATAGCAAGCTGCCTATTCGACCAGTCTAATCCGTGCCTTGCTGACGCACAGTCCCAATTTGTCACATGGTTTCTTTTTTTGACCAGAACGTGTGCGGGGTGGCGTTGTACCGATGTGGTGGCCATTGAATTTCCGGCAATTATTACTTATCAGCTACTTGACGTCAGCAAATAAGTTAGCATTAGTGAACTTCATTAACAGCCCAATCTGACTTGGTGTGCAGTATTTGTTGTGAAGAGAAACCCCGTTTCCTTCCACCATGTTTGACTACCCGTTCCCAAATATGTTAGTGCGGTTAGCAGTGCTCGTCACTTTATGTTTATAACTATTGTCATTATTGTCATTATTATTATCGTCATCATCATCATCATCATCATCATCATCATCGCCGTCATCATCACAATATGCTGAGTGGGATGAGTCTGAATTATTCGCCTCAATTTTGCAGCTGCTACAGACAGAGTTGTTAAATTACAGCTGTTCTAAGATGGCTTCTAGGTTGCCGTAACGCAGTTCCTGCGGGACGTCTTTAACCCTTTAAAGAGGAAGCGTATCTGTTTTATATAAGGACTCAGTGCGTACCGCGCTGTAAACACTCTCCACTTCGGTTATAAAAACCAGTCTGTTAATGTTTTATAAGGCAAAAGTTGCTATTTGTTCTGAGATCCGTACAAAACACATAAACGCAATGTGGGCACCACGTAGAATTTTTTAATGTTAAACCTGGTGGTACGTAAAGTTACTGCTAGGCTTTAAAAGGTTAATGATGAGATCTGCGCTCTTCTGGGGTGTTACGCAGCATCAAATGGTAAACCTTTACCGACATTTCGGGACAAGGTATCGGTGCCATCTTGGACTTCTTGACCCTTGAAGATAAGACCGATACGTTGTCCCGAAACGTCGGTAAAGGTTTACCACTCGACGCTGCGTAATATCGCAGAAGATCGCAGATCTCATCAACATGGCGGCGGAAGCCTGAAATCACGGGTCTTTAATGTTATTCTAAGTACAGGTCGGAATCAATAAAAGTCTAATGACATCTAAATTAATTAGTGAACAAACTAAAAAGAGATTATATATGACATTTATTAGACCAGTGGTAACTTAATGGCTGTGAAGCCTGGACATTATCAGTGCGAGATGTAAACAACTTGCTTGTGTTTGCAAGACAGATATTAAGAAGGATATATGGTCCAGTTCAAACTGAAGAAGGGTGGAGAGTAAGAAATAATGATGAACTGGAGAAATTAATGAGAGGAGAAGATACGAGTATAGTTAACTACATAAGAGCACAGAGGATAAAATGGTGGGACATCTTAACAGGATGGAGAAAAACAAAAACAGTGGGGAGGAATACGGAATGGCATGCCATAGGAATGAGATCTAAAGGACGTTCAAAGAATAGATGGAGAGATGAAGTCCTGAATGATTTAAAGAGATTAAATGTGAAGAACTGGACATATCTCGTCAAAGAAAAGCCGGGTATGAACTGGTGCAGAAGACCCAACCCCACGAAGGGTTTTAGCGTCAGTAGAAGAAGCAGACGTGTAGGTAGGAAAGTAAGAAATTCACTTGGCTTCCTCAGGTACTGTTATTTAGCGCGTTAAAATTTCAAACGAGCCGAGCTCTTGCTGGGATCGTGGGGTCGAATCCCACCGGGGGCATGGATGTTTGTCTCTTATGAGTGTTTGTGTTGTCAGGCAGAGGTCTCTGTGACGGGCCGATCCCTCGTCCAGATGAGTCCTACCGACTGTGATATGTGTCTGAGTGTGATCAAGTCAAAATAAACAACCTTGACACCTGCTGTGAGTAGGTAGAAGAGGTAAGGACTACGAAACGAAAATTTCAAACGAAAGAATCTTGTAGGGTTTGGCGTCGTGTGTTTTGATGAGCTGGTTCCAGCGTTTCGGGGGTGCTTGCAGGCTTCTCATATGGAGGAAGTTTCCCTCGAGACATCAGTGCCAGTGTGCCGGGCTGCTGTGTGTCTCACGCCCCTTGGAACGGTGTGTTCATGCTACTTCACCACATTCCTGCTCAAGCCGTAGCCCAAGACAGTATGTTGCCCGCGACACCGTGTTATGTTGTCCATAGAGGTATTTGAAATGAGAAAGCGTCTTTTAACCCTTTACCCTACAAAGCCGAGACAGCACGCCGAAGCAATTCTGAAAACTTATGAGCTGTGCATTTATGGATACATTAATTACATTACTAATTCGTTTTGTAAAAATGTGTTTTTGAAGTAGGGACACCCTAGCCTGGGCTGTGATTTGCATTTTTAACCTTTTAAAGCCTAGCGGTAACTTTACATACGACCAGGCTTAACATTAAAAAAATTCTACGTGGTGCCCACATTGCGTTTATGTGTTTTGTACGGATCTCAGAACAAACAGCAACTTTTGCCTTGTAAAACATTAAGAGACTGGTTTTTATAACCGAAGTGGAGAGTGTTTACTGCGCGGTACGCACTGAGTCCTTATATAAAACAGACACGCTTCGTCTTTAAAGGGTTAATGAACTGCTCCTCTTATTCGTTTCCTTTCATACTCCTTCCCTCTTCTACCCACTTTTTCACAGTAGATGTAGAGGGTTTTTATTTTCACTTGGTCACACTCAGACACACACCACAGTCGGTAGGACTCCTCTGGACGAGGGATCGGCCCGTCACAGAGACCTCTACCTGACAACACAAACACTGTACAAGAGACAAACGTCCATGCCCCCGGTGGGATTCGAACCCACGATCCCAGCAAGCGCTCGGCCGCAGACTTACGCCTTAGACCGCGCTGCCACTGGGATCTGCTTTCCTGTTCTTAATGTACGTTTTTTGCACGCAACGTGTAGGAAAGTACACAGGTAAAATGATACATGTATGATACTTATTCGTCATTCTGTGTGCTGAATTTCAGGTTGCCTTGCTCAGACAAAACCCCAGTGAACGTGCCGTCACCAAACGAAAGGTTAAAGAGGCACGCTTTAGCATGTACGATGTTTAACATGATCATTCAAATAGGTGCAAACAGCCTTGGAAGCCAACGCACTTCCAAAATCGACCAACCGTCACCCGCCTCCACACACCACCACCACCACCACCCCACCGCCGCCGCCGCCACCACCACACCACCATTATCACCATCACCACCACCACGCCACACGCTGTCAAAGAAACAAGCAAGCAAGCGACCACGCAAACACACAAAGTACGCTTAAACAACGGGACATTTTTGCGGTTATGCAAATGATACCTAGTCACAATGTGAGCCACTCTCGCAGCAGTGTACATAAACACACAGACGTTCCGTCCAACACAACTGTCCACTGTTATTGAAACACAGCTACATGTTTCGGCCCGCTACAGAACCATTATAAAGCTGTCAAAGGCAAACATGCATACAGAGTATATAGTTCATTTGGTTTTATGAGATCTCAAACATTTTTAAGCAAATCACGTCAGTTCGTGGCCATTTTATATGCTGATAGCACAACGTATGTAGAAACGGCAGTCCGAATCAATACGACACAATGCAATAGAAAAAGTCGCTGACGGTTCCAATGTAATACATTTTATTTTATTATGTTGCATTTTATACTCCTCTTATTCACTTCCAGTACGTTTGGCGACTGGAAAATAGAATTCGGGAAATATTCTGAAGAAAAATAGAAGACGATACGACATACGAAAAATCATTTTCCATGGCTTGTGTGTCTTGTGTGAACTTTACATTCGCCTTACAACTTTAAAGAAGAAATTGGAAGACTGAAGAAAGAAAAAGTAGCCCTCGACATTTGAAAATACATGGTCTTAAATTTAGGGTAAATACAATGCCGGATGTAAAAGTTTTATACACAGTGTTCTTAAAATAGATGGCTTTACATAAATAATAGGTATTGACGCAACAATGAACATGTTAGTAATTTGTCATAATTTTTGAGATCTTAAAAAGCCAAATGAAGGGTGTACTTTGTATGCATGTTCACCTTTTATGAATGGTTTTATTTGAGAGCCTGGCGATGGTTCTGTAACGGACCGAAACGTGTAGCTGTTGCAGTAAAAGTGAACAGTTCTGTTGGACGGAACGTCTGTCAGTTTGTCTGTATTGGTATTTAAACACGATGTGATGAACCCTTGAGGGACACTCGGAAAACACGATTTCATTAAATATACAGGTAAGAACTTAACAGTGTTTGCATTTATGAGTTCTCGGGTTTATATCCTGGCCGAAAGACCGACAATTTTGACTAAAGCTTTTAATGAAATTCCTCATTGTCTCCAGAGCATATTCCGGGATAATGCGTGAAGTTACGTCACGGCTTTTTCCATCCTCATATGTTACAATTTGTCAGTATGAGTTCTTTAGTAAGTAAAAAACGAACGCCTCATATTCAAATCAGTGACTATAATGACATGTGGACAGGTAGCAACAGAATTTCAGCTCCTAGGATTTTATCTCTGTGAAGTTTGCAGAGGATTTGGATAGAAATGTTATGTCAGTGATATAACAGGATTGCCCAATGTAGCTGAAAATACAGTAAATTCCACAGTAGTGTATGTATGTATGTATGTATGTACGTATGTATGTATGTATGTATGTATGTATGTGTATGTATGTACGTATGTATGTGTATGTATGTATTTATGTATGTATGTATGTATGTATGTACGTATGTATGTATGTATTTATGTATGCATGTATGTATGTATGTATGTACGTACGTACGTATGTACATATGTATGTATGCATGTATGTATGTGTGTATGTATGTATGTATGTACGTATGTATGTATGTATGCATCTATGTATGTATGTACGTACGTACGTATGTATGTATGTATGTATGTATGTATGTATGTGTGTGTATGTATGTATGTACGTACGTATGTATGTATGTATGTATATATGTATGTATTTACATATGTATGTATGTGTGTATGTATGTATGTATGTACGTATGTATGTGTGTATGTACGTATGTATGTATGTATGTATGTATGTACGTACGTACGTATGTATGTATGTACGTATGTGTATGTATGTATCTACGTATGTATGCACGTATGTATGTACGTATGTATGTATGCATGTATGTGTGTATGTGTGTATGTATGTACGTATGTATGTATGTGTGTATGTATGTATGTATGTACGTATGTATGTATGTATGTATGTGTGTATTATGTATGTATGTATGTATGTATGTATGTACGTACGTACGTATGTACGTATGTATGTATGCATGTATGTGTGTATGTATGTATGTATGTACGTATGTATGTATGTATGTACGTACGTACGTATGTATGTATGTATGTACGTACGTATGTATGTATGTATGTATGTATGTATGTATGTATGTATGTGTGTATTATGTATGTATGTATGTATGTATGTATGTATGTACGTACGTATGTACGTATGTATGTATGCATGTATGTATGTGTGTATGTATGTATGTATGTACGTATGTATGTATGCATGTATGTGTGTATGTATGTGTGTATGTATGTATGTATGTATGTATGTATGTACGTATGTATGTATGTATGCATGTATGTATGTACGTACGTATGTATGTATGTATGTATGTACGTATGTATGTATGTACGTAGTGTGTGTGTATGTATGTATGTATGTACGTACGTAGTATGTATGTATGTATGTATGTGTGTATGTATGTATGTTTGTATGTATGCATGTATGTATGTATGTATGTATGTGTGTGTATGTCTGTATATATGTATGTATGTATGTATGTATGTATGTGTGTATGTATGTATGTATGTA
>BLKM01000297.1:0-12788 GCA_013340265.1 Coptotermes formosanus
GGGTGCTACAGAAGGCATGAGTCTTTAAATATGAATGGACATGAGGAGTAGGTGTGGTGAATGGTAAATAATACACGTAACTCCAATCAAAACATACGTTTATTGAGGGAATCATAGCAGAGGTTACCAATCACATCACTGTTTTCAGTTCTTCATATAACTGTTGATACATAATAGCTTTATTGGCACTGGTAGACGGTTCCACATATTCGGTGTTGGCTAAGGCAGCAGCGGCATACGTCATAACATCCGATTGAGTTTGGAGATATAGAAGTTGTTGATTGTGCACTATGTGAATCATACGCAACAAATAACGTAATTCACCCAGATTCAAATACAAATACTATTTACTAAGGCTTATCTTGCCTGTACGATAGCTTCCTGCCGTAACCACTTTGAATTGACCGTCAACACGTGTATAATGTTCCTATCTACACACGGCATCGCACAGACGTGGTAGATGTTGTGGTAGGAGAAGCGGACGTTTATTATGTGCTCCGCATTCCACCAATGGTTGATAGTCACGTGCACGACAATATCCTACAGATATATATTTGCTGTAGTCCTCATTTATGAAAAATGTACGACGAAGCAGGACCCTCTTGGGATCGAACAGGGGACTGACGTTCTCGACGTAGTGATTGCATTCGTCGAGTTCTGGTGCANCCCGTAATTGCGCATCTAGAAATTTGAATTGCGTTTCGGATTGTGCATCTGTATTCATGAGGTAGAACGCTGACTTAGCTTTTGAAAATTTTATCTGTAACCGCACGCCCGGTAGTAGGTACTGAGGAACGTTGCACAAGTCGCTATGTATTTTTCCATACATTTCTATCTCCTGACTTTGCTTGATCAGGTTCCAACGGGTTACGAAACCCTTGTTACTAGCCTCTGCAGAGGGGTCCCCTGGCAGCATGTCCCCGCTACCTATGTACCAGAATGCGTTTGTGAGATGTGTGGTAGCCGCATCGTTACTGTAGGTTAAGATGGTCTCCAGGAAATAGCGGTAATTGTAGAGTTCGGAGGCCTGTGTGATAGTGATCCCGTTTAGCGAAACGCTACACTGACTGAACAGAGAGTGTAGGAAATTATTTGTAACGGACGTTACATCTTTATTATCCAGAGGCGTTCCGTCCTTTGCGGTCAATTTCCCACGGGCATACAGCTTAATATCGAGATCTATATATGTTTCATTGTCCGCTACAATTAGAAATTCCAAATCACTCTGATCAACCGATGCTATCGGTTTGTAGACCACCTCGGTCGTTTCTAGGACGGATTCCTGTACGGGCTTTGCCGCAAAAATGTCAAATTCAGATGACACAAATGCTGTCATTATAGTAGGATAGCCTATCACCGAATGAATGCCAATCATGGAAAGATATCTCTTTTATTACTAAGCCTGGTTGTCTTTTCCTTTGTAGTAGGTGTTGCTTTTGTTTTTCTTAACGCTGGTGAGTTGCGTTTCCTTTTCCTTCCCTGACCCTTCAAAACCCTCCCTATTAAATTCTGTGCTGATTCTGATATGCGTTTGGAGACTATGTCCACCGGTTTAATGTCAGGTGACGTGTTGTCTGCTAAATCGGACAAGAACTTACCGCCAGTTCGCATGGTTTCACGACCAAGTGATTGGGCACCTCTCCAGAGAATGGGTTTAATCCATCGCCAAAATCCGATTAATAAGCTACCTATCCCATGACCACGTTTTAATATAGGTGGGGCAGAGTAAATAGGTCCAATGCTGCTATCGCCATAACCGCGTCCGGCTTGATGAAGATAGTACCGTAGGAGAGGATTCATATTAAACAATGTGCGATATTGGTGATGACGTATTCAATTTATAGTATCGTATTACCAACCTGGAATGCATCGAAAATGCAAAACACAGATGGAAGGATCCCTGCTATCTGAAAACACAACGGGTTTGCCCGATACGGTTAACACCTCTATTCGTACGTGGTGTATACTCTTCTTTTCCACAGGAACGTAATAAATATTGTCATACGTAAGGTGACATTTCTGGGATGGAAAGGTGAACGTCCTTCAACAACGGACTAGTTCATTACCCACAAACTGAGGTGAAACCAGATTACAGTAGATTAATGCTCTAGATGACGATATGACGTCCACGGGTTTGTATACCCCTACTTTAGGTGGCGGACACGCGTATTCACATATTCCCACCTCCCAACAGTCCTTGGTTCCTAAATTATTGTTTGTGCTAATTCTACGGTGAACGCACTGTGCGTATTGGTGGGAAAGAGCGACTGTGACGCGGTACTCAATAATGTCACATAGAAGTCGTGCAGCTCATGATTCATGATGACGTCTGTTTTAGATGACGCACACTAGAAGCCGGTATCCACCAGTCGAAATCTTTAGAATAACCTTTCCATCTGACCAAGTATTCCAGACTGCCGCGTTTATAACGTTTCTTCAATATTTTATCTATTTTGTATTCGGTTTGTTTTTAGATTCGAACTGGGGTCAATTCCTCTGCATAGAACTGCCCGTCTATCGCTGTTTTATTCAGATCCTCAAGTTCGTATACGATGCGTGGGGTCCTGTTGATAACCTTTGCCACTCGGAATATCTCAGTGCTGTAATTCTGCTCTGATCCTTTTGCAAACTTCATCTTTTCTTTACTTATTCTAACATGCTGACCCACGCGGAATCCAGATTTTGCGGAACGTGTACGATAATGTTTTGTACTCAATGTGTTCCATATTGTAAGAATATCTTTATCGGTGACGTTTGCAGGCGCCATACGAATTGCACTATGTACCGTAGCATTGTAGCCCTTGATAAAGTGGGGTAGCACGTCTATGAATCTGTACGTGTTTTTATAGATGAAATATTTATTTAATTTTTCTCTAATAGTGCGTTGAACCCGTTCTACAACTGAGCATTTTACGTCAGGATTCTTACAAATTTGAAACTGTATACCTTCACGTTCTAACATATTTTGAAATGTTGTATTTAGGAATTCTTTACCTCTATCTGTCCTCAATATGAGGGGACGTCGTTTGTACGGTTTATTATATCTTCTGTCTTTTAAGATGGACTGAAACGCCGTTGTGACAGATGGAGCTGCTTTAGTCTTGAGGGGCACAGCGTGAAGAAATTTGGAGAAGGCGTCTATTACTGTCAAGACAAACTTGTAACTATCGTTATACTTACTGAGGTTTTGAACATCTAGTAAATCGGCTTCCCACACATCCATGATATTACTTACAGTATACGGATTACGGTGAAATCGTTTCCTGACAGGCTTGTGAAGTGTATACGCATCCTGCTGATGCAGCCACTCTTGCGTTACACGAGGCGACGGGTTCTTCCCTTTGGCCTTGCGAACAGCGGCTTGGAGTTTTGCCAGAGTTGAGAATGCTGACGGTTTGCTCGGGTCGTACTTCAGTGAAGCAAGCGACCTATGCATTTTACCTAATAATTTACCCACTGTCCTCTACGTTTGGTATGAGGAAACAATTTAGAGATCACGTTATCAAATTTAGGG
Organism: Coptotermes formosanus; assembly: GCA_013340265.1. NCBI lineage: Eukaryota > Metazoa > Arthropoda > Insecta > Blattodea > Rhinotermitidae > Coptotermes > Coptotermes formosanus. The sequence goes on from BLKM01000297.1 coordinate 3,515, forward strand.
CCCCGAATTATCGTAATGTCACCTCCAGGCGCGTTCCCCTCCAAGTGAGCATTGGTGAGCTCCAGAATGCTCTTATAGGTTTTTAGGTCGCCCTCCGTAATTACATTACTATCAACGGCATTCCGGGTTATGAGTTCCCATAACCCCTGTGTTCCCTCAAAATGTCTACCCTTAATAGTCAGATCACTATCCTCGTTAATAATTACTTTACTATCACCTATCACGAAATTGCCCCCTTCCCGTCGTACCCCGTAACGTGTGTCAGCAGACCTATCTCTGGATAAATACGGTTTTAGGTAGGGACCAGCCACCACTCCAAAATCCTGCACCTCCAGCCCACTAGCGCCCTCCTCTTCTTTGATAGTACGCTGTGGTGTACGTATTATGCCACTAGCAGATGTTGAGGGTTCGGGTTCGATATGTGACATACCACGTCGTGGTCATTCTACGGTCACGTCTACCAATGGATGTGGCTCAGTTAGTTTGAGGGACCGGTCTGCAGATAGTTGGTGATAGCGTTGGTCACGGCGGAAGAGAGATTGCGCGACTGTTGCGCTGACATTGGCATCTTCTTAAGAACATCGAATAGCGCGCGTGTCTGTGATCTATCGTCCCGCTTTTGTTTCCGCATCTTCAACCAGTGTTCCAATGTCTGTTTTCTAAAACCTTTAAACCCTTTAAACTGTTTCCTCCTCCTACGGATCGTTCTTTTAACTTTCCTTTTCTTAGAACTAGTTGCGCGTTTCGGCTTACTAGGTACACCTTTACTGTCCTGCTTACGGGCACTCACATCATAACCGGAAGGAAGAAGGGGGTTGGTGCTGGATCGTCGGGGGCGTTCCATGGGCACAAGTTGCATTTTACGTAACATGATGCCGCTTCACCTCGAACGTGAACGGAATAGTAATGCTGTGAGTGTTGGCAATACCGCTGTTAGTAACGGTATTAGGAAACCGCCTCTCTGTACTATAAGTCGCTTCTTATCTGTTTGTTTTACGCGCTTATCTGCCAGTTGGCGAAGAGCCACTTTATGTTTCTGCAATCTTCGTTTTAAACAAGAGGTCAAGGGCACGTTCCCTTTCAACACGTTTAAACAGCACTCGCCTAAACTATTTATAAGTTCGTTATTACAAGCTGCTAGTATAGCTTTTCTTAATTTAGGTGCCGCTGTGTTAAGAACATTAAGAGCGTGATAGTTTGCCTTTATCCGCTTCGACATCATCTACATCAGCGGCATAAATAATAGGAGGATATTCAGACGGGAAAACGTTGGTTCGAAACCGTATACGATCATCCGAATCCTGCGAGAGGTCTAAGAGGAGATAACCGTGGGGTCGCTGCGTTGCATCTACATAGGCTTTATAGAGACTAGAACTATTTTCGGGGTACACTAGGCGAGCAAGATGTGTGAACTGGTTTTTGTCTCTAAGGTTCTTTAAAAGCACCAGATATTTTGCGTTCATTGAAATGTCGCGGCAATGCTTTCCGCGATGAAATAGATTTTGGGTAATTAGAATTACGCTGACATTACGATGATGGCTACCTCGCGTAAATAATATGCACATCTCTTTTGAATAGACCTCGTTTAATAGGTCATCAAGAATAATGAGACACGGTTCACCGTTTAAGTTAGTAAAGTTTTCCGGTACCCCTTCGTGAAACTGTACGTTGTTATTGACTAATCCTGTCAGCTGCTCGTGGGGAACTGCTGTCTTTTCGCTATAACACCAGATTATACCACCTCTAAATGTAGGTTCCATACACAATGTTTTAAGATGTTGTAGCAGCTTTATACAGAACGTTGACTTGCCAGATCCCGTCGGTCCACTAATTATACAAGTGAAAGGGTGTTACAACCTTAAAGCTTCGTACATGACTGATGGCCCATGCTTATTTGAGGTTTTATTTTATACCCAAACGGTACAGATGTATTGTCGTTTAGACGCCTACGTTTATAGAAGGAAAGCCTATATATCTTATCCTCGGGTTCAGTCACTATGGTTACTCCGCCCTGTCCCTTTTTCCGTTTTATCTTCCTATCAGTGTGCACCACGAGTTCCATTCTCTCACCCTCCTTACCTTTCAATACCGTATCTCGAATTGTGTTAAAGTTGACAAGGTGAGAGGCCGCATAATTCAGCGTTATGCCACTATCCTTGCAGACCGTTTTACCGCCCACGAGCCTATACGCGTAGTTCCTTGGTCCTCCACTTACGAACTCCTCAATGTATTGACCCGGGCGCAGCTCGTTCGTCATATCACCTAGGTTGTCTCCACATTCCACAAGAGGCGCTTCTGTTTCCTTCTGTACGAAAATAACGGAATCCGTATCACAATATATAGCTCGTACCCCCAGTTTGTCCAAGTAGGAATACAATTTCAATCGCGCACCCGTGGTGACGTAATCGCCGATAACTTCATTGGTGTGACGTAGACCAGGGAGTTGTTCTTCCTCGCTGACATGCCATGTCACCCATACTACTTCGTCGCTTGCGAAGAGCAGATGAGTGACTTCGACACCCGGCGTGGCAAGAAACCTATACAATTCGTGCGGATCAGCTACCATCTTTGTTTGTGTCCTGTTACTGCGCTCTGTTAACTTACCCCAAAACGAATTCAGGCATAGCTTAGCCAGGGCTCGCTTTGAAGCGTTTAATTGTATATCCTCTTTTTTCAGTATAATGCCCTCATTAGTAAAGAATATCTGAACGTACCGGTCCTCGTCCGCAGGAGTTCAAACCCAGGCGGGATAACCGCTTGTTTCTGCCTTCAGTTTCAGAAACGTGTTTATGTACTTCACGATGAGACCTCCGTCACCTGTTGCCCGGTTGTATTGCGTTACGGCGTATTCGTACACCTCGTGAATCTCTTTCACCTCGTAACCCTTCTGTACGGCCAAACGCACTTCATCCATCACCCACGTTCCTGTCAATGCTCTTTCTGCGTCCCTCTCATGCGTGCATTTCGTGGTGACGTTTTGCTCCATAGCACACGCTTTACACAGGCAGAATATGAGTTTATTGTTACAGCGGAACGGTAGTACAGGATGATACAAGTCCTTTGGAGCTAGTATGGAACACTTTATTAGACCCTCCTTCCGTAACGTACATTGAATATCACGACACTTCTCTCCTACATGCACTGTGGGGTGCCCTACAGGAAACTTGAAGTACTTACACACCCATGGATATAAGCTCATAACGTCCACATATTGAATAGTTTCACCATCCGCAATCTTGTGATGAAGACGCATAGCTTCAGTTCGACCCCCGTACAGGGCATCTCTAGTTCATAGAGGGCTCTGTTCTACTATGGGAAGCCTTTCCAATTCAGGATGTTTCTGCAATATTTCTCTATCAAAGTCACATTCCCACTGCACCTCAACCGTGTAACCAGCTTGCGTGATACGCTGTAATCTGTCCATAGTACGTTCGTACCGCTGAGCTAACGTATCCTCAGCTAGGGTGGGAACATCTCTTAACGATTGGCACCGTGGACACGCGTGCCAATAACACCCGTTAAATTCGTACACCGTACGTGTCTCAGCACAGTACCCGTCTACCTTCAGGTGAGGGACCGCAGGTAACCTGGATTCACGCCCATTTCTACCATGTTGTATGGAACACGCGTCCGTGTGCTCCCTGTACGATAACCACATTAGCGCCTTCCTGCTCTGCGGTGTATTGTTCGTATAGCCACCAGCGGGAATAAGTCCTATTGTGTCAGGTTTTAGGAACCGTTTACGGAACACCTTGTTGCAGGCCGAAGCTATATTTATGGCCTCTAGGAAGACCTCGATGTTGCCTATCTCCAAGAAATGACGTCGGAAAATCTGGCACGCTTGTCTTAGCACTGTGACGTCATCCTGGCAGTAGGCTTCTAACACGTGCCTCTTACCAAAGACGGTGCCCCTGTGACCCTCGTACCAAGCAAGGAACTCTTCTCGCTTGGAGTGCGACATGGCGTCAACACCGTAAAACGACGCGTCAGGTATATCACCTACGTAATGCATGTTTTGGATCGTGTCAAAGTAGTGCGTGTACCACGATTTACGGGACGTGAGTCCGAATGCATCAGGCAATTTGCGAAGAGGAAATGGGAGATAATTTAGGCTGTCTAAGAACCTGATATGTTCCACCTTCATGCACATGATTTTTACTCCATTCATAATTACCTCTGGTTGCCACTTCAGAAATATGGCCCTGTTAAGGATGAAATGCAGATCAAACGCTTTTGCGTTGTGAGCTATAGCGATCACATTGTCAGCCCATGGACGAGGCTCACAAAGATACGCCAACATGTCCCCCACAGGATCCTCCCAGAACGAATGCTTTCGCTTTCCGCACCGTATGCAGTTTATGTTGGCATCGGGCTGATTGTCACACATGGAGCAAAACTGTTGCATGCACACCAGATTGGGCACGTGACGCGTAGCTGTTTGTGAGAATCTGGTGCCCTGCGTTGTTTCAAAGTCGTAAAATACATACAATACTTTATGACTCGGGCGCGGTTTATTCTGCAACGGCGCCATATAACACAGATGCCCTATCTCCCTGTTTCGCTTGCAGTTCTTGCAATAGCTGTTATGACATTCATGCTTCAAATCTGTGACCAATGCGCCGCGCTGTGCACAACAACGTCTGGTTCGCACACTGTCAGGCTTGTTCCCGCTGGTCGCAATATCTTATGATTATTGAAGCAGATTCGACTTCTAAACTCTCTGTTGCACTGGTCACACGGAATGCGCCGATAGGCATCGGGGACGCATGGTGGGACGGCCGTACACCCATTACACAACACGTCGCATTTTTGTGTAACGCCCCGTTTATAACCTTTATTGCACCCATTACAGATATACCGCTGTGCCATAGCTCCTGTTAGATTTGTTATGACGTGGAAATGGCGATTTACGTCATCACACAGTAGATTTAAACGCACATTTGATTCAACCTGTCCGTCAAACAGGATGTTATCGCAATTTAGACCTGCGTACACAACAATTCTATATTCGGGGAAATGTTCCTGAAAGCGCGTGAGTTCACATATCCCTCCACCATTCCTCAGCTCAATACCCGTTTCACGCAACAATGCGTTAACGGCAGGAAATATTTTTAATCCTCTGCGATATGCATTGTAATTAGGGTCATTTCCTACTTTGGCTATTCCAAAAACAAGCGCATGCGCAAGACAGTTTTCAACTGCCTTCACTTCAATTATACTTCGTTTCAGATGCGCCATTACTGCTAACGGACGTCCTTTGCTTTTAACACGTCCAAACCCCACGGGCATCCTAACGGAATGCACTGTGATTACCAATCTATCTAGTGCATTAAACCGCGCGTTCGACTGTATTACCTTCTCAAACCCTCTCCACACAACGTCTCCAGATAACTGATCTTTGCGTCGGAAACTGATACCTATTGGTCTGTCATTCTGATTTGCTTCGTTTTGAATCGTAATGCCTACCATATCTGCATCAGAACAGTTACGTAAAGCATGCGGCAACATGTCGGCCATACTATCTTGAAAGTGCAATACCGGATCTTCATCGTCGTGCGGAGCAGAGAGACGCACCGTAAGCTGCGTTCCCATTGCGTTGAACCGTGTGTACCGTCTGGTTACCTCGGCCTCCACCTCAAACGGCTGGGACAAGGCCCTGTAATTGTAGGTACTATGTGACGCGTATCATTTCAAAATTGCTACTTTCAAGTCTTTCTGTATTGTACGTACCTGTCTGTTGACGCATCGGACGAGCTTGTCATCACTGAACACAACGTGTCCGTTCGTGTTTAGCCAGTAATACATTCATTTCGTGTGTACGACCTATATATTCAGTAATCTTCATTTACGTACTTTGAACTTTCTGTTCATTCAGCTTGCTGTAACTTGCATCATCCATTCAGAACGTTCCTGCTGACTCAGCTTCTGCGCAAAGTATATAACGCATCGTGTCACCATAACTACACACAGTACGTACCGTTGTATACAGACGTATCACCATTGAAGAACTTGCTACCAAAGGTAATCGTATATGTTCTTATGTGGGTGTACTTTCTTTCAGATGTCGGCGTTACCGTTGCGCTTCAATGCCCTTGCCATTAACCAATACATTCCCGCCACACTGTTCACCATTGACAGACGCATGCGAATTCTAATGGTGGGGCACGAAGCCCATTGGGACAGTTCACACATTGTGTTGTATGTGGACATGGGTGAGGGGGCTATGGGGCGAATATTCGTACCACGGCCCCTTCACTCTGCGTTTACATTGGGCGATTTTTATATGATAAACGCAGGACAGGTGACGTATGATCTAGTCCTCAAACGCCACCCAATATATCATGACAAATGTCATTTTCACCTTGTAGTTCATAATTAATTGTCAATAAACGGGTTTGTAGGATATTTGTACTTGACGTGTCCATCGCTGTGCGTACTCATCCCGTACCTTTTCAGATGGATCTAAGGAAGAAGTTTGCAGAGATTGAGGCATGTCACTACATGTCCCTTGGCTCCTTGCAGACGGACCGTCCGTACCCCATCATACGTGCCGAACGAATTGCAACACGCTATGGACCTCCGTCGTGCTGAATCTATCCGACTCCCCCGACCGCATTATCAGAGTGTTCAGCCCCAAACGTTTTTATTCTTCCGTCAGTGATGAGAATATTAAAGCTATTAACTCTAAATCGGTTAACTTACAGATAATCTATAGAGGAACATGTGTTGATACAAAGGCCTTCAAGCTGGAAATCCAATAAAGTGTGACTGGTAGCAGGTTCTTTTTAGTTTGTGTTATAGAAACTACGTGGCTCTGCCTTCATCTGTTATTTATCTTGCTTGCAGCTACAAACATGCTTCTCAATGGAAAGCCATTCAGCGGCTCAAAACGAGCTATTCAACTGGCTCAACCGCTTCGTGAGATTGTTGGCTATGCCACGTGGTTTTCCACCTTTAATCTCGTGAACAATCCCTTTCCTAATGAAACCTATTCCCTTCTACGGCAGTTATTTGAGGCTCGCTTATGTTTCTTTTCACTGGTTCATTTGTTTATTATATGGCAGGGGTATTTCGGACTTACAGTGGTGCATCCTTATTTTTGGCATTAACGGATACACCACTGACCAGATTATTGTTTCAATTGGAAGGTAGCGAGCTTCAAACTTTTTGGCTTGGTGGGTTTGAATTCAATTTACTGGAGGCTGAACCCAAAGCGGATCTTTTCATTTACAACATTACAAAAGGCGATTTCAGTTTGCAAGTCACCATCTTTGGTGTTGACGTATCAGGGCCTACGGGTGTCCTCGGTAGTGTCGACCTCATTCACTTTGTTTGGAACAAATTTCAAACATCATATCATAAACGATACGCTATCACGGTCATATTATCCGACATTACCGATGGTACCTCACTTTATTACGTCACAAACATTATAGGGCAGGTGCGGATGGTTGGAAGGATAACAGTGGATGTGCCTTGTGCGTTTCCGAGTTTCGCGATGCCACAAGGCAACAGACCTATTGCCAGCTCCCTGACGCATGCGCCTGTAATGTTTGTGTCCGTCAACCACCTAAATTATTAGATATGGCCTTACTCGTATATGGAAAAATGGTTTACCATCTTGAACATTTTGAAATAACCTACAACACCACGCATGATCAGTATGTTTATGCGTCAACATTAGACAGGGTTCCATATTTTCGGCTTCTTCCCCCGGCGTATCCAAGGCCTACCCTTTCGTTTCGTTTCGCAGCCATGGACACCAGATTTCACAACCATTGTTGCGGTTCAGCCTCTTGGGAGGGCATGGTGCGTCGTACTTTTCGAACCATAGACGGCGCAGTACGCGATGTGGCGTTATTCAAAAAAACATATTGGTGTCACCACTGTGATAAGGGGTTATTTTTTCCCGTTTCCTGTACCCTATTTGCACCCTTGCTTTCAACGAACATTAACACCCTTCCAAAGCCTCCTTTCTCTGCACACGTTAAGCCCTTACCACAGTGCCTTCAAATAACTCTCGTGCTCCACTATAACATCCGTCTTTTTCCAGAACCACGTGGAATGGCCCAATACAAACAGAGTGTTGGTCAGGGGAATGCGTTCTCCCGCTGCCAGCGGGCGCTGCTGCGTGGGAACTCCTCCATCATACGCCGCTTACAAGCACGTCATCTAACAAGGCAAGGTCTCCATCTCGATATTCATCAGCATTACGGATACAACCTACACCTCGTATGGATCTCCAACAGGCGCCATATCCGCTTACACAGACGGTTTCACACCTTGATGGACGTACGTGCGTTTTGTGAGGACTTACGAACCTTATCACCACTAGGCACCTGTCTTGCCGTACGGTGGTATGACGCATTCCTTTTGCATAAAGCCGTTCCATGTTACAACATATTTTATTCTAATTCTGAGTGGAACACTATGTCATCAGTGTTTCACAACTACGACGTGGAATTGAACACTACAAACAGAGGTTTGGTCAGGGGATTGCCCTTCTTCCACTTGTAGTCCATTATATGATCACTATTTTCCAGAACCACGTGGCATGGCACAATATACGCAGAGCTTTGGCCAGGGGAATGCCTTCTCACGCTGCGAGCGATAGCTGCTGCACCGCAACTCCTCCATCATCCACCGAGTACAAGCACGTCATCTAACATGTCAAGATCTCCATCTTCATATTCATCAGCATTTTGGGTATAGACTACACGTCACGTGGTCCTGCAACACCAAGCATCTCCAACGTCATCGTGTGGCTTTTGAACGACGTTTTCTCACCTTTAAAGGCATCCAGGCGTTTTGTTCAGATTTAAGAACCTTACCAACACTGGGAACATGTCTTGCCGTAATTTGGGCGGACCCATTCATTTTGTACAAAGCTGTGCCATGCTACAACACAGTGTATTCTCCAGCTGAACTGGAGGCAATGAACACCCCTCCAGGTCTCATAAAACACATGCAGGAGTATTGCAAATTCAGCAGATGTGGTTGCCTGGTGCAATCCGCGGAGACATCCATCCCCTGGACCACATCATGGCTATTGGCGTCTCCGCCGGGTTCGCCGCGAACTATCTCCGATGATTCGGAATATGATGATCTTTGATCAAATAAAGTAACTTCACGCCCCTCATTGTGTACTGCATCCACCGCTTCCTCACTGAAACATCATTACATTGTACCAAACCGTACGGCGTCTGGTGATCCACCGCGGTCGGTCACCAACCACCGTTACCTTGCCGTTGTGAGTACCAAATAGCACGGGGGC
>BLKM01000300.1:22819-67174 GCA_013340265.1 Coptotermes formosanus
ATTGATATTTTATAGACACACACACAGAGGTGGATCTGAGAGAAGTGCCCATTCTTCTCCCAGATATATTTAATTTTCTTGTGAAAATTACAAGCATCTAAACAAACTGAAATTTGTCATCACTCTACAATGGTACAATTGCGCGCCATCTGAGATCTTTCTTCTTCTGGCACCTTGCGCAGCATCACTGGGTACTCGTTGACTGTGTTTTTGATACCGTGTATTGACCGCAACTTCAACTGTCGCGTGTCGCTTTCGACTAAACAAGCAAAACTATTTTAATCATTCTTAAAAACTTTATTGTCCTTATGTGCATATTTTATGCGATAAAGTTTAAGGAAAATAAATTTAACATCAGACCCCGGGCTGTCCGATATGCACATCTCCATCCAACGCGGATGCCTATAAAAGAGGCTCTTTGGCACTGGAAAGAACGGTGTAGACGCGGTCAGGAGCTGTGCAGTGATGATCTCACATTTTAAGACGAGGCCACTACACAGTCTCGAAACGGTGAGCAACAAACGACTGGTGACGCCACGCAACAAAGTAGAATAAAGAAAATGCGCAACTTCGAAAGTCTCAAAACTCGCTTAGCTTCTTTTTTTGTTTCTTAATAATTTATCGTCTTCTTCACTTCTACCGCCACCACGAATTTTACGCAGAATTGTCCTAAGAGTCAAAAATATTATCAGAACCACCGATCCTACAGCTAGCGCCAGCACAGCGATCACATCTAGAAGGAAGTACTGGTACCAGGCCAGGTCCAGTGCTGCTGAACGCAAGTGAGGCGCTCCCTTGTGCCGGATCACGTACTCAGTCCAGTATGCAGCCTGTTCAAGGGGTGTGAGTGGCTGGTCCCGGTAGATACGGGAGAAATGTTGGGCTCGTTCGCGGTACCTGTGACAGCCATACAAAATCTGTTCTAAAGGTGCAGCCTTCACTGAGCATAAATACTAACATTTATGACACTTTATGAGTTACGAACGGCAAATCTGATTATTTCGTATCAACTTATAATTGTAAAATATCATTTGATCGTAACGTTTGTACTTAAGAGAAATTAGTAGTGATAGAAGCAGTAGGCTACTAATATTCAGTTACTTTCATTTAATAATAATAACATTAATATAAAACATCCCTTCTCTTATTAGTCTCTCAAGGTACCACGTGGTGAGAGTAAGCAACGTGTCTATTAGAAAAGTAGCCTAACAATGCAAGCGGTAATTCGAGGAAAGAGCGATAAAGCGGCGGAAAATCTCCGGGTGGTATAAAGGGACGAAAGGAGACAGGGACATAAATGTGGTAAGGAGCTTTTTTTTCAGCACCACAACAATTCCTGGCAGATAGTGCAACATCTCTTTCCCGTTAATGACCTGCATTTCCTCTTGATGATTTCATAAACGACAAACATAATAATAAGAATCACAGAAAATAAAACCATCGGACGTACTTAGGGTTTTCAATCATTTCTGTGATGCCCCACAGCAAAGACTCCATGGTGACATTCTGGAATCCAACCATAAGGCCATAGCCCGCTGTGGCAGCCCTGTTCATATTCAGACTTTGATCACCAAACATCGGAATCCCAAGCAAAGGCACGCCTCTGTGGATGGCTTCCTGCGTGCTCAGCAATCCACCGTGCGTAATGAACAGCCGGACGTTGGGATGGGCTACAGAACACGCAGTATACAGTTACAGTATCAATTTCACGAAGAGGTTTAGGAGACATTTACCTCCTTCTCCCTCTCTGTATCTGTCTGCCTCTGTATATATCTATTTATATATCTAAGTGTCCATTTACCTATTTCTGTGAAAAACTCAATCATCAATCTATCTACCTGTCTACATATCTATCTACCTATCTATTTATCTATCTACCTACCTATATATATGTCTATCTGCCTGTCTGTCTGTCTGTGTCTGTCTGTCTGTCTGCCTGCCTGTCTCTCTGTCTGTCTGCCTGCCTGCCTGTCTGTCTGCCTATCTGTCTGTCTGTCTATTTATCTATGCATGTATATATACATCTCACTATGTAGCTCTTCTGTGCATCCATCAATCCACCTACAACTTCCCTTAATGTTAGAGACCAAACGTGAGAACCACACAATCAGCAGACAAAATTATGTTTCTGTGCATTTTAATCTTTTTAGTTTTTTCGATAGCGGACGGAACGGTAGCGTGCATTCCTCGAGCGCACTGTGTCCTTAGTATCAGGATGGGTGCAATTTTGATGCGTCAGACTTACTCCCAACTATTTGAAGTTTGCCACACGTTCAAAGTATTTATTGCCTATCTCCATATTTGATTGTGTCCTATAAAATGCCAAAGGAAAAATTAATTATGGCAAGCATCGTAGTTATAAATACAATAATACGTAGTTAATAGTAAATGTACACGAATAAGTTTGCACATATTTTCAACACAACACTACGTTTTGAATAATGGAATCTAGGATTCGTACTACGTTACTTCGTTCCGCCACCTGCAGCTGTACATTCTTATAATCATAACGGTTTTGATCAGACAGGTCCTTTTGATACCTTAGGCTCTTCCTTACTTTGGAAAAGAGACTGAATTAACTTCCCACAATCCACAGCTTTTCGTAATTATTGATTCGAAACTAAAATCCTTAGCACGACTTCATTTGGATTCGTCAGAAATGGCAAAATGCAAGGTCACTTGACCGACAGCACTTCACAGCTGTGTCTCATTCTCAACAAATCTCCAGTACTCTTATGAACAAAAACGCATAAATTCGCCTCCACCGTGACAGTACCCAGTTACAACAGCGCAGGTCGCTTAAACGCACCGTGGCATTTAAAACGCAAATTACACTAAGCACGGACACTACTGCGTTTGCGATGTGCAAACAGGACCGGCTGGTATATACGTATCGGCATTTCAGAAGCACGGCTTTTCTCCAAACAGCGGCACAGTGAAAATGTATACGCAGGCGGCTGGTTACTCTGAAACGTTGGTAAACGTTAAAAGAAAACGAGGCATCATTCACAGAAACACACAAAATTTCGCAACCGCTGCCTTCAACACTTAAAGTCGCTCATAAGTTACATGTCACGGGACGTAACACTGCAGATATACTCACCAAGAATGTCGGATTGTGGCAGCCATTTACCCAGCTTCACATTGCTCGGCTGTCCTGGTAACGTGTCACTCTCCCACTTCCATAATACATGCTGCTTCAGCTTCGAGAACGCTCCCAGAAAAGCGTTTCTTTTAGATTCAGGCATTAAAGAGCTCTGCAGATTGGAGCCCATACTGAAGTAGATAACTCCATGTGGAGCTTCGTCAAGGTATTTCTGCAATTCCTGGTGCAAAACAATTCTGCTCAGCCATTTTGTGTTGGCACTACTTATAAAACATATCCTGCATTGCATTAAAGTTCTGCGTAGCCCATTCAAATATTATTTTCTTATGATTTTCCTTTTCAAGCAGCACTAAACTCAAATTTCTACTGAATTCTAAAATAAAAATGTCGTTTGTGCCCCAAGTCACTCAAAGGCCACATATTAAAAGATTCATAGGCACTGAAGCATAGTACTTTATGATATAGAGGCCGAAGTAATATCTCATTCTGAAATGCATTTTTAGGAGTCTTAGAGCACTCGGACTCTCCCCTTGGTATCAAGGAAGTCCCGGTTGACAACGTCCTTCTGCTAGCACGTTGGCGTGAGGGAAACCAACGTTAGATTAATATATACCCAGCCAGCAACCGTTTCCCTCTAACCAATTGAACTCCTAACCATCATACTACAAACTGGCAGTAGCTATCTTACAAAAAATAACAACCCACACACATTTAAACAGTTACACAAATCAGTAATGTTTGTTTCACGTTCCTCACCTGCGGAAGTTTTTTAGGTGGTTTCACATGCATCCCGCCAACCTGTACGTAGTTTGGCACTAAAGGTTTCGGATAACTGAGGCTGAAGTGCGAGTTTACAAGGACTAACGATGTTTTGTATTCCAGTTCCCATACAGGCGGCAAGTCGTCTGTATAGTTGAAGTACTTCTGCATTGCAGCGTTTTGTTTCGGCAAGTGGATCAGCTGCCTTCCCAAACTTTTTAATGTACAAACAACTGTATTGTGCATTCTCTCCCAGAAGTTCATCTTGTCTGTGTAATGCAGGAATTCTTCAGGAACGTATGAATATGGGCTGGGGTTTCCCACCCAATCAGCCATAAAATTTGCACCACCGTAGGTACAGACTTGTATTAGGGTCGCTTTGAATTTGTGAGCGAACCCCAAAAAACATTCGTTAGAAAAAGCTTCAACGACAACAACATCGAAATGACGGTCTGTGGAATGGATCAGCTTCTGAACGCTTTCTTCTTGCAGTACGTGGTTACACACTGCTTCGCCCATGAACCACATCATGAATGCCATTTGTACTGTACTAAGTGATTCCATGTCAAACAAATTTTCAGGAACTGTAAAGATGTAATATTTTAAACAATATATTTAATGCTACAATTAAATACACAGAATATAAAATTCTGAATAAAATGGAGGTTAATTCATAGTACGTATTTCATCCTGCTAACCGTTGAATATAGGATGCAAAATGCAGTTCCTTTCTGCTTTAATAAATTATATGCATATGTACACCAGGGCAAAAAAATGTAACACAAAAATATATTAAAATTTATCTGTATGTGTTATCATTTCGTCATTCCTCCATTACAATGGTAATAAACTCCAACAACTCCCTTACCTATATTGCCCATTAAGTCATTCATAGTGGTCCTCACTTCGATTTCAGTATAGTTAGGGATGGCCTTGTTTTCCGGAAGTGGACTTACGACGGTGACCTCATGACCTCGCCTGGCCAGCTCGTACATCAGAGCCCTTTGAACGATAAGATGACTCCTAGCTGGGAATGGAAACACGCCCAGCACCTTGGCACCACGGCACATAGACACCGGGACCAGGATAAGCACCAACAGCCATGCTGGCGACATCTGTCAACGACAGCAACTATCATAATACTTGCACAGCTCGAACAGCTCACTTGGTATGGAGGATGAGATGCTGGCACGTCCATCGAGCAGTCTACGTTCGCTTGCCGGTTGATCGCTATTTTTCAGTTCATCACCGCCTCTAGAGGAGTTACGGGGTCGACCCAAATTACAGTCTCTTTGGAATACTTCAACCCGGACAGTTGGAGACAAAATTAGAAGCTGAACACTCATCTCCATCTGCTGAGAAGATTAAGAAGGTGTGGATCTATACCTCCACTTCCCATACGTATTATTTTCTTGTTACTTAATTAAGCACTGCGGCAAACCAAATTCCTTACGTTTCCAGTTGCAGAAGAAGAAAGTCTCACGCCATGAATAACCTCACACAGTCCTCAGATTCATTCTCACAAATAATCTCAAAAAACAATTCTTAATTTTTTCTGCAAGGTGCAACAGCCCCCAGTGGTCCAGGGCCTCCTCATTACAGAGATTTCACGATCACACTCAGACACATCACACCCGGTAGGACTCCTCTGGACGAGTGATCAGCCCGTCGCATAAACCTCTACCTGACACCACACAATTATCACAAGAGACAGACATCCATACATTCGGTAGTATTCGAACCCGCACTCCCCGCAAACAAGATGCCGCAGACCCACGCCTTAGACCGCGCGCCCACTGGGATCGGCCCTTCTCAGTGTCATCCTTCCATATATCAAGAAGGCGCGGAAGTAAAATCGAGAACATTGTATTTAATAAATTACCGTCTAATGCCTAATGAGCCAACAGTTTATCTGCTAGTCAAGAAAGTGCCCCTATTTTATGGAAACCGAATGCTCATTAACGCATTCACAAGATCCTGCCAACCTGCCACTATCCTGAGCTATATTAATCCAGTCCACGCCCTCCAAAATATGCTTCATTCAGATCCATTTTAATATTATAATTCCGTATATTCCTGGATATCTATCTCACTGGCTGCGCAGTTTACGGGGTGGTTCTGCGGCCGCTTGTTTCTGGGGTTAAGTGTTCGAATCCCACCTGAGACATAAATATCTGTCTCTTGTGAGTGTTGTGTGTTGTCAGGTAGAGGTCTCTGCGACGAGCTGATCACTCGTCCAGAGGAGACCTACGGAATGTGGCGTGCATAAACTAGTGTGATTTCAAAACCTCAGCAATGAGGAGGTCTAGACCCACTGCGGCTGTGGAACCATGGGTGAATGTTCCTAAATACTCAATACCTCTCCTTCTTGCAGGTTTCCCAGCAAAAGTCCTGCACGCATTTCTCTTTTACCACACGCGTCCCACGTGCCGCATCTCTCTTATCTGCTTTGACCTTATCACCCGAATAATATTTGGTCAAGAATGAAAATGATAAAGCTCCTCGTTATGCAATGGCGTTCAGAACAACAAATCCTGTAAAGTATTGCTTGATTTACTCTCTTGGACCATTAAATGTTTGATTCAGACTATGGGTACACTCACGGTAAGCTCACAGCCAGCTAACAGTCACCTCACCGTCAGCTCACAGCCAGCTCACAGTCAGCTGACGGTAAGCTCACGGTCAGCTCACAGTCACAAAATTATTCGTTGCCTGCATTTAAATTCCTCCGTACACACCGACGGACGTACCAACATTTTTGGCCTCTTATGCGAAGGCAGGAATTCTTCGATAGAACATTTGGCACAAAGGTTATGTTATCAGGACCGTGCATTTTCATCACGGACTGCCCAATGCAAACTAATGAACTATTCGAAACTTTGTATTAAAACTTATATAAGCCCCTACATACGTTTCGACGAGCAGGTCGTCATCTTCAGGGGGTCGTTCTTCGATGTAAAGTCCACTTAGGCGTCCGTACGTTTAAATCACACTGAAGGGAGTGGAAATATATCCCCAGACTTTTCTAACACGTGATCAGTGGTCAGCTGGGTGCTCCACGCACATTGCCCGCTGGAAAAGAGCGCCTGATAAAAACTGCCACGAACTGGAAGTTTTAGACAACGGACAGGTGCCTTGCTTCAGCGGGCAGCCGAACGTGTGTTCAGTCGGTAGCCAATCACTACATTAGCTCATACAGTATTCGTCGCATAGTTCTGTGTTCGAACCCCAGCAACACAAGGTCCTTGGACATTAGCAACTGTTCTTTAATTACAGGAACACATACACACACACACACACACACACACACACACACTTCTTGTCAATGCTGCTGATGATGACGATGACGACAGTGTCACGTCATTCTACGATGTCGACAATGTCAAGTCATCCTACCTAGCAGTTTTGTTTGCGCGTGATTTCTTATTTACACTTACTACTTAGCTTCCTTGAATACGTCACTGATGTGACTTACTGCGAGGCGAAAAATAAATCGTATAATTTTATATTTAACATTTTGTAAACCACGAATTCACATTTGTAATAAGTGATGGGGCATTTCTTGCAAGACGAAAGCAGCCATAAAGCGGAGGACACCAATCATTACTTTTTAGTATTGGGGTTAAATTAAAAGTTCACTTTTAACTCAACACATAGGCGTCAGACGCACCAAAAATATTAAAACAGATATTAAACATATAAGGTTTTAAATTGCGGACAAAACTCTTCTGGCTCAGCTCTGGGCTCAGTGGCGGATTTTTTGAAGAGGATACCGCATTTTTGTTTTATAGAAGCAGTAGATATCCTACAATACCTGAATCATTATCACCACCACTGAAGAAACCACAAATATAGGAGTATAAATTCTTAGCCTGCTGATCAAATACCAGCTTCTTAACCAAGGCTGTGGATTCGGAGTCGGAGTCGGAGTCATGGAGCCCGAGTCGGAGTCGTTAAAAATGCACCAACTCCGAACGCGACGTCAATGTAAAGTGTTAACTAGATACTCTAAATCCACAGCCCTGATAGCTACAGTAACCATTAGATGTATACTTAAGTATAGGTAATAGGTCTAAAAAGCAGCCTGACGATTCACTTCGTGGTGATGAAAATGTCTTACAGGTTTACTAATATTAATATATATTCAGCTTTTATGAAGGAGTTGGAGTCAGAGTTTTCAAAATTGAGGCGTCGGAGTCGGAGGTTTTGTGTGCCGACCGAACAGCGCAGTTCTTAACAAGGAACTCCTCCCTCGCAGTCATGTTCAGTTCGTGTATCTTTGTCTTCACGCTGTACAGCGTGAGGTTTGGGTACAGGACAAATGAACACTTCGTGTAGTCTAGCTAATTTTCTGTTACTGCCAAACTTCGGTGAACTTACACTGATTGTCTGACGAAAGGAAGAACCTCCAAAATAAATATGGTATAGAAGCTGGTTCAAGAAAGTCATACAATGCAATTTTTTCTTTGTTTTTGGCAACAGCGTCCGATTTCAAATCTCTTTGCCGCACTCCGTTAATTTAAAATACATTGAAATTAAAAACTTTTTTTGTGATTCCTTCACCACGTTTTTCGCATATCCCTCGATAAATATCGTGACAAAGGCCCTTAAAATAAGAAAACAGCTGCTTTCTTCGAAGCCCCTCTTAATACGTAACACTCTAATTATTCCAATACAGTGGACAGACTGCAGTTAAATGTCACGAAACATGAACAAAATAATACCCAATCCCTTTTAATTATTGTCAGTTAATTCCCGCTGAACACATTAAAGACCACCACGAACATGAACTGTAAGACAAATATTCTTTTCGGACAGCGTAGTGAACCTTCCAGCTCCGCTACAAAAACAAACCAGTTGTAGCGAAATAGTCGCCGCTTATGAGGATATATACAAAGATCATAAATACACTGTGTGGTCTCAGCGTAGATTTTTAGGCGCGTTCGCAAAATTGTGAAGAACAAGCATCAGCTTCTACATGTCTGTTCTTCTGTCCGTCTCTCCGCTTGGAGCAATTCGGCCCCCATTTTACGGATATTCATAAAATCTGATACCTCAAATATTTTTAAAAATTTATCGAGATATTTCAAGTTTCACTAAAATGACAAGAATAACGGGTAATTTACGTGAAGACCTAAGTACATTTATGGTAATAACTTGTTAAAGTGCTTAGAATAAGAATATTTTAGACAAAGTTGTGGAAAAAATCAAAACACACATTTTGTGTTTAATAACACTTTCAGAAAATCGTGCCGTTTATAAGATAAAGTGGAAAAATATGGTATAGCCAGACAGGCCACAGATGACAGTATAATATGGCGCATGCGCTTTGCATGCTGGATAAGTAAGGCTACAGACACACACTCAGAATATGTAATATTTGCTGCTTTTCCACGGCAACAATGGTTACGCGAACGCGCCCCTATGTTACGTTTATACATACACTGCCTGCCTTTTTAATACTAAAGCTAGTGATACATAAAGTAATCACCAGCTTTCATGTGTAAACATACACGGTGTTACGTACAGAATGTAATCTACAGTCTGCTGCTGAAGGGAACTTCCGGGTTTTATGCGATCGACTGAAGTAATATCAATGTAACCACGCCGATACACCGCGAACAGGAATCCCCGCCAATATATGCCATCCGGTTCCCGTTCTATCTAACTGCCATTTTCTCAATTTCTATACTACCAACTAACATTTTCCTTCCGAGCACTGTGCTTCAAGTAGTTGCCGTCAAAGTAATTTCCTAACCTAAATTCTGTACATATTCTTGGTTTCCACTATCTGACTAAGATGTTCCGTCCACTTAATGTTTACCGATTCCACTGCAGCACTTTATTTCTAAACTGCTGTACTTTACCAATTCCATATGACTCATCTCGTTGTGTTTACATATATAGCCACAAGCAGTTAACCGTCTGACACAGTACGTATTTATTACAATTGGCATCTCAAATTTTAATAATATCACGTACAATACGACAGCCGCACATTCCGTTTTCCTACAGTTTTACATAGCCTCAAAACGGCTTAACATTTTCTAAACACGTAGCTGGTAGCTTATTTTAATAAACAGTTTTTATGTGAGACAGTTCAATATTGGTGTTTTCATACCGTATTTTACCCTGTTACACACGACAGGCTGGGCACAGCGGTGTCCTTCAGTAACTTAATACACTGCAATCCGCTCACTCCTTGTGCAACATCGAAATAATACAGAACGCTAACATAAGTACTTTCCCCCCAGTGGCGCAACAGCCCCCAGTGGGCCAGGGCCTCCTCATTATCGAGGCTTCACGATCACACTCAGACACACCACACTCGGTGGGACTCCTCTGGACGAGTGATCAGCCCGACGCAGGGACCTCTTCCTGACAACACACAACACTGACAAGAGAGAGACATCCATGCGCCCGGTGGGATTCGAACCCGCAATCCCAGCAAGCGAGGGGCCGTAGACCCACGCCTTAAACCGTGCGGCCACCGAGATCGGCAGTACAAATAAATAAATATATATATGTTTGTGTACCTCCATGTGATGGTGTTATAATATTTCCGTTGAAATCTTGCAGTCACGTTTTCAATACACAGCTAACTCATCCGCAGACAACTTACCCAACTGCTTTTCATCTGTAGACCCAACACGAACACACAATTCAACCTTGAACGCAGCAGTTACGTCACTGCGTAAATGACACAAAGCAATCGTGTGCAATCATAGTGGGATGATTCTGCTTTGCCATTGGCTGTTGTACCACCTACCCAGTTCATCACCGGCATCAGTAACTGTCACCCTACCCCGTGGCCATCTTAAAACCTGACAGTGACGGAGATACATTTAGGCAACTTGTCCGCTATTACGCAACATCGTACCAAGCAAAACGTCTCGACTACAGGCCGCTTCAGCACGGAGATCAAAAGTTAGAATACCGCTTGATAGAAAATTTTGATAGTGTTAGGAGGCGCGGCGTTGTTGCGGTGGGCGTGTTACGATGGAACAACACGCTGTACACAGCGCCTTACAGACTCTCTGGACAGTACCTATGAACTTTGTGGATCTTTCTGCATAGAGCAACAGACTCTAGCGGGCCAGGGCCTCCTCATTATCGAGGCTTCACGATCACACTCAGACACACCACACTCGGTGGGACTGCTCCGGACGAGTGATCGGCCAGTCGCAAAAACCTCTACCTGATAACACACAACATTCACATGTGACAGACATCGATACCCCTTGTGGGATTCGAACCCGCAATCCCAGCAAGCGAGCAGCCGCAGTTCTACACCACAGACAGCGTGGGCACTGGGATCAAACGTTATGGTTACAGACTCTAACTAACTAACTAACTAACTAACTAACTAACTAACTAACTAACTAACTAACTAACTCCATGGCGCAGAGTCCTTGTTGAGAACCTAATATTTCCTTAGCTATTCAAGAAATTTCCCTCATTTTATTAAAAATGAATGCTCATCACCGTATTCAAAACAGCCCGCCACTGGTCCCTTCCTGAGTCAAATCGATGTAGTCCATGCCCCTCATCCTATTTCTTGAAGATCCACATTGATATTAGATTTCCATTTGCGCCTACGTCTTCTAAATTGTGTCTTCTCCT
Organism: Coptotermes formosanus; assembly: GCA_013340265.1. Lineage (NCBI taxonomy): Eukaryota > Metazoa > Arthropoda > Insecta > Blattodea > Rhinotermitidae > Coptotermes > Coptotermes formosanus. The sequence continues at coordinate 34,308 of BLKM01000300.1, forward strand.
CAGGTCTCCCCACCTAAACCCTGTATGCACCCCTCGTCTGCTAGACGTGCTACATGCCTCTCCTATCTCATTATTCTTGATTTTATCACCCGTATAATATTTGGTGAGGAGCATAAATTCGTTAGAAATTATACAAGGCAAAACGTATCATATCGCTAGGGCAGGAAGACAGCATGAATTGTATAACAGTTTGAGGTCTGCGCTCTTGCGGTATATTCCGCGGCGTCGCTTGGTAATTGTTTACCGACGTTTCGGTACGAAGTACCGGTCGCATCTTCAAGGGCCTTGACCTTTGAAGATGGGACCCGTACATTGTCACAAAACGTCGGTAAACAGTTACCACTCGACGCCGCGTAATATCCTAGAAGAGCGCAAATATTATCAACATCGCGACGGAAGCCCAAATCAGCAGTCTGTTCTGGAATGTGACCCCGTGTAGTGTGATAGGTGAACGGTTCTGAGGAACCTGCAGTTCCATCTTTTGGCTACTTTGCCCTGTCCCATATTTCCATGCCTGCAGTCACAAATCAACTAATTCATCCAGGGTGTAAAAGCTAAGGTACAGACAGCGTCATTAAATAAACCGTGAATAAACGCTTTAAGTAATTAGACATAAATAAACGTACATGTTCAAACACAGAGCTCCACAACCTACGGACACACAAGTGTCATTTGAGATATGTTTCAAATCACGTTAATATCCATTTCAAATTATCCATAACCGTGCAGTGAACAGTAAGATACGATGACTAAAGAAAACAAACGCATACAGTTGCGCATTTGTGGATTTTTAGTCACCATATTTTAAGTTAATATAATTCCTTGCACAAGAACGCACCACAAGCCACATTGAATTTTCGTGGGGCTTATTTAACGATGCTACTTAAAAAAATCAGAGGGCAGACCCAATAGCGTCGAAGGGCAAGGTGAAAAGAGAAATGACTTACTAAGATACGGTCTTTGTTAGATTTTGGTTCCATCCCGACGTTTGTCTTGTGGACCTGAGGAAAATAAGACACTTCATTCAGGACATTCGGCGTCCCGGTAGAAGATCGAAAATGTCATCTCATTTTGCAGGTCGCGAGCTTTACCGACAGAGCCAAAGTACTCGGCCCAATAGGCTATACGAAAATGTGAATCTCACAATGAATATGATGAAGTAACGTAGAACAGTGGTAGGAGTAGTAGTAGTAGTAGTAGTAGTAGTAGTAGTAGTAGTAGCAGAAGCAGTAGTAGTAGAAACAGTAGTAGTAGTAGCAGCACTAACAGCAGTAGTAGCAGAAACAGTAGTAGTAGTAAGAGCAGTAGTAGCAGCAGCAGCAGCAGCAGCAGCAGTAGTAGTAGTAGTAGTAGTAGTAGTAGTAGGCTTGGTAGCAGTAACTAACTCCATGGAGCAGAGGCCTTCTTGAGAAGTTAACAGTTTCTCAGCTAGTCAAGAAATTCCCCGCATTTTATGGAACCCGAAGGTTCATTACCGCATTCACAAGAGCCCGCCACCTGTCCCTATCCTGAGCCAGCTCAATCCAGTTCATGCCCCCATCCCACTTCCCGAATATCCATCGTAATATTATCCTCCCATCTACGCCTGGGTCTCCCAAGTGGTCGCCTTCCCTCGGGTCTCCCCACCAAAATCCGGTATGAACCTCTCTCCTCCCCCATACGTGCCGCATGCCCCGCCCATCTCAGTCTTCTCGATTTGATTACCCGAATAATATTTGGTGATGAGCACAGGTCATTAAGTTCCTCGTTATGTAGTCTTCTCCACTCCCCTGTCGCCTCGTCCCTCTTAGGTCCAAATATCCTCCTCAGCACCCTATTCTCGAACACCCTCAGTCTTTGTTCCTCCCTCAGTGTGAGAGACCAAGTTTCACATCCATACAGAACAACAGGTAAAATTATAGTTCTGTATACCTTAATCTTTGTGTTTTTGGATAGCAACCTGGAAGACAAAAGATTCTGCACCGAAAGATAGCAAGCATTCCCCGACTTCAATCTGCTCTTAATTTCTTCATGAATGGAGTTTCGATTCGTTAGGGTTGCTCCCAAATATTTGAATTCTTCCACGCTTTCAAAGGATTTATTATCTATAATTATGTTGTGATTGTGTCCTGCATTCTGATTTCGAGACATGACCATGTACTTAGTTTTCTCAGCATTTACTTCTAGACCAATCTCCTTACTAGCAATCATTAAATCTTCTGCATTTTTCTTTATGCTATGTATGCTTCCGCCCAATATATTAACATCATCAGCATAAACCAGAAGCTGATGTGTACCATTCAATTTCAAGCCCTCCTGGTTTGCCTGAACCCTCCTAATGGCATATTCTAAAGCAAAGTTGAAAAGCAATGGCGACAGAGCATCTCCTTGTTTCAAGCCATTCTTAATAGGAAACGTGTCAGACAGATGTTTGCCTACCCGAACTCTGCTATACGTTTAGGCTTGGTAGCAGTAGCAGTGAAAATGTAATGATTAAGCCCTCAGTACGTGCTCGTTATGCCGGTAACCCTAAACCTTTAACGATTCCTGCCCACTTATGAGTACAAACGCTGAACTGAAACACTTGCAGATGGCTGAGTGAGTAACTATAGCGCACTCTGAACAGACGAAAATATTTCCGATCGTGTGTCGAATGTTGCCACACCACCCGCTGTTTCTTAAGAACACGTGTACATCTTCTTTCATATCACAAGCAATTTAAAAGAAACAGAAGAATTAACATTTTAGGAGCGTTTGCAAGTCCCAAAGGAGACCGTTAGTATTTTCATGTCTGTCCATCCGTCTACTCTCCTTTTTGTCCGTCTTCCACTTGTCCGTCCACATGGAACTCGGATCTCGCTGCACGGATTTACGTTTAATTTTATACGGAATAGAGTTTTCAGTAAAATATGCCCAAAAGTTCAAATTTGGTTAAAATAGGTCAAAAACAATAGGCATTTTACATGAAGAATTAAGTACATACAAGACTACTCCTGTTACAAGCATTAACATTGATAGTGAACAAACATGATGATAATCCATAATAATCTGATTAATTTTGTGTTGCCCGTACCGCAACTTGTGCACCACCTGGTGTCACTATATACAGGTTTGGTAGCCTTACTCAGTTCCTCATGCGGTACACTTGACGCAATGTAAAGGAATATCTAACGTGCGTACATAAAGTTTTATAATTATTGATTACGTCTAGGTAAACGAACTTTGTTACAAAAACAACATGAACAAACCTGTAAATTGCAAACCTTACGTTGTTTTGAAGCCAACAATTCCAACACACTTGGACGGGGAGAAAAAAGTGAGGTTATGTATGACAAACGAACTTAAAGAATCAAGGTAGTGTTATAAACAATAAGTACTGTAAACAAACAAAATAAGTGACCCCAGTAACAGTAAGAACACTAATGTAATGTATGACAATTGTGAAAAACAGCAAGAAGAGAAGCAACACTTTGGATTAATTTGTGTGGGCATTTTAGAACTGTCCCGGATGAAAAATTTATAAATTACCTCCATATTTTTTATACTTATTATTTCAGTTTAGTTTTGTTTCTTTCTTCTTGAGTCTCTGTCTTTCTTGTGTGACTTGCCACCGAAAAGCGTCTTCAATATGACTCTCAATACAAGCCACAAAATCAGCAGAATGGAAACAAGAGCTAGCGCTATGACAGCGATGACATCTAGCAGGAAGTACTGGTACCAGGCCAGGTCCAGTGCTGCTGAACGCAAGTGAGGCGCTCCCTTGTGTCGAATCACGTACTCAGTCCAGTACACGGCCTGTTCAAGAGGTGTGAGTGGCTGGTCCCGGTAGATTCGGGACAGACGCTGAGCGTTCTCACGGTACCTGTGACAACCACCGAATTTCACCGCTTAAATGTGAAACTGTATCCCCTGATTCATATTGCAATAGACGTTAATCCTGTAAAATATCTCTCCATAATGCTAGAAAATTATCTGAATTCAAAATGTAAATATACAAGCAAAGTTGTTTACGTGTTGAACACTAACTCTGGTATTTATTCAATTACTTTCCATTAATTTGACATTTTGACCAGGTTGGGTCACACGTTAGAAAAAACTACAAAAATTTTCGACAACTTTATTTTCTTACGCGTGAAATTTCAGATATTCCTTTCATCACTAACCCACCGTAGTAAAATTAACCACAAATCAACATTTAGACACACTTCCAAGAGAACGTAAATGCGATTAGATTATGATTAACTTTTCTGACAACGATACTTCCGGCAATGCGTCGAACGAGAAGCTTTATTTATTTTATTTAGTCTTGGTCTATGTGACTAAGCTTTCGATATCTCAGATTTATACTTCCAAATTACAGGCTTATTGATAAATAATAAAGCAGACTGGTCTGGAGGGTTGTCGTGAGAGGACGTATTGTCAGAGAGCTCCTGAGTAGGGGTTGCTACCTGGAGGAACACCGAGCGCGCGTGGGTACCTGGGCGGCGAGTCTGTCGTGGCGTGCTCCGCAAGGCCAAGCTAGCAGTGGAAGTTACAGATGTGACTTTGGGACTATGCTTCTGTGTGCAGCGGTATTAGATTCATTATTAGTGATTGGTGGCGTGGAACAAAATCCTGGGCCTGGAGTGGAGGAGAAGAGCATTATGCAAGTCTTGTGTAGTGGATGTGACCGAAACCTGAAGTCGGGAACGCAATGTGACACTTGTGGACGCTGGTTTCACAATAGCTGTGGCAACGTTAAAGCTCAAGTGGCAGAGAGCGGGAGGTGGATCTGTGACAGGTGTAGATCGGAAAGACTTAGACTGCTGCAGGAGAAACTACAAAACGCCTTACTGCAAATTTAAGATCTCACAAGGAGAAACAAGGCACTGGAAGATCAGCTACGATTGGCGACAGCTGGTGGGGAAACTGGCAGACGGGATACAGTATCGGGTCAGCATCAAGGTGGAAAGTGCTTAGTGCTGGGTGACTCAGTTATACGGAATGTTGGATCTGATAGTTCAGATATGATAATTGAGTGTTTTCCACGCATTACAACGGAACAGCTACATAGAGTTATGGACAACAGAGACCTAGGGAGCCCGGATATTGTCCTTCTACATGTAGGAACAAATGACTTAAGGAAAACCAGAAATCTTGATTATGTGATGGGAGAAGTATACGGTCTCGTGAACACAGTAAAAACTAAGTTTCGTACATCCAAAATAATCCTGAGCGGCGTATTGCGGCGGAGAGACGTGTCATGGCAACGTATTGCGGCGGAGAGACGTGTCATGGCAACGTATTGCGGCGGAGAGACGTGTCATAGCAACGTACTGCGGCGGAGAGACGTGTCATGGCAACGTATTGCGGCGGAGAGGTGTCATGGCAACGTATTGCGGCGGAGAGACGTGTCATGACAACGTATTGCGGCGGAGAGACGTGTCATGACAACGTATTGGAGCTATTAACAATAGATACGACTGGGTAGCGAAGACTTTAGGAGTCACCTTTGTAGACCCAAACTGTTGGATAGATGACTGGGACTTTGCTAGAGATGGACTTCATATAAACAGAAGAGGATCAAGAAAACTAGGCCAGCTGTAATCTAGAGTTTGTGGCACCAGCGGGGGAGGAAAGAAGATGAGAAGCGAGTGACAATGGCAGGCGGTGAGGTTTTCCAGCGAGAGGACATCAGAGGGGATGAGGATGGCGACCACCCAAGAACACTCGGCGACGGTTGGGAAGACGGCGGAAAATGAAACGGCGACGAAAATTCCGGCGAGGAATATGACAGAAACAGCAACAAGGGAGAAACGTGCAGCCGCGACATACATAAATGAGGGTAAACCTTTGGTCGTGATGCAGGTAAATTGCAGGAGTATTTACAATAAGTCGTTAGAGTTCCGGAATTTAATTGATACATATGACCCTGATGTTGTAATAGGCACGGAATCATGGCTTAGAGAAGAAATTGGTAATGCAGAAATTTTTAGGGCTGACTACACAACTTTCAGAACAGACAGGCATACTCGCGGTTGGTGGGGGGGGGGGGGGCGTTTATCTGTGTAAAAAATTACATTTCGTGCGCGGAACTATGGGCTGACGAGGATTTCGAGATGATCGCAGTAGAAGTGAAAGGCAGGGTTTCAAAATGTACGTGGGAAATTGCAGGCGTCTACAGAGCTCCAAATCAGGATATGCGGGCGATAGAAAAATTGGCAGAACGGACCTGTTATATGGTAAACTCTGCGAAGCATAGCATTATTGGTGGTGACCTAAACTTACCCTAAGCGGATTGGAATGGTCACGTGGAAGTATCCAGGGGACCTCAAGCGTCTTTAAATAAACTGGTATGGTCAAACGGATACACGCAGTTAGTAAATAGCCCTACCCGAGGGGATGCGCTGCTGGACGTTTACCTGATCCGGCCCGAAAGTTCATTCAACTCTTGCAGTGTCGTTCAGGGTATCAGCGACCACTGCGGGGTGTTATTGGAAGTGGAATAGGGGGGGAAAATGCCGTGAGCCCCAAGCGGAAAGATTAGCCCGGTTTACCATAAAACAAACGTCTCAGGTCTTCAAAGTTTCCTGCGGGATAAATTCTCATCATGGGCAAGTAATGGTAGTTGTGTGGAGGACATTTGGAAACGTTTTAAGGAAATCGTGTTCGAGAGTATCGATCTTTTTGTCCCACATAAAATTCTGAGAAACAATCCGGATCCTGAATATTATAACAAGGAAGTGAAACGTCTTAAGGCAAAGGTCAGGAGAGTATATAATAAGAGAGAATTAGGCGAGCGACACAAAGTGGAACTAAACAGACTATCCAAAGAATTGTTGGCAGTCAAAAAAACTGCACAGGAAACATTTTTGCGGTCCGTACTAAGAAATACAGACAACTGCTGGTCTGAGTTCCATAAGTATGTTAAAAGACGTAAAGGGAATAGGGAAAATATACCTGCGATCAAAGATAGCAACGGAACGATCACTACAGATTCTACTGAGAAGGCAAACATTTTAAATTCCTATTATGCGTCCGTTTTTAGTTGCGCACGGAGCGTCCCCAACATAACATCAGCTCACTCGGCTGAAACATTTATTATTAACACCAAACTTCTTAGAAAAAGTTTAGCAGCAACCGGGAGAAGAAAATCAGTAGGGCCAGATAGCATTCCTGGTGAAATTTTGAAAATGGGAGGGGAAGCCATGATTCCATACTTAGTTAGATTACTGGAAATAACATTAAACAATGCCACTATCCCAAGCGACTGGAAAAAAGCCATAGTGGTTCCTATTTACAAAGGGGGTGACCGATCGGTAGTCACTAATTATAGAACCATCAGCTTAACCTCGGTGGTCTGCAAGCAGATGGAACACGTTATAGCAGGGTACTTGAGGCAAATCTGGGACAAAAATGATTGGTTATACGACGGACAACATGGTTTTAGACCGGGTTACTCTTGTGAAAGTCAAGTCATTACAGTATGCCAGGATTTGGCGGACTCATTGGACGAGGGGGTCAGTGTAGACGCGATAATAATAGACTTTTCTAAGGCGTTCGACTTAGTTCCTCATGATCGGCTGCTTATGAAATTGGCAGCCTCGGGCGTGGATTTCAGGGTAGTCGTACGGGTAAGGGAGTTCCTTGTAGGTCGTACACAGAGGGTCAGAGTAGGCGGTCAACTTTCAAAGGAAGTCAGAGTAACATCAGGTGTAACGCAAGGGAGCGTTTTGGGCCCACTTTTATTTCTAGCGTACGTGAACGTTATTTGGATGAACATTGACTCGTCTATTAGACTCTTTGCAGACGGTTGTACAATATATAGGAAAATCGTAAATAATACCGACGTAGAAAAGTTACAGAAGGATTTGGATACACTGGGGGAGTGGGCGGTAGAAAATGAGATGAAAATAAATCCAGTTAAGGGCAAGGCAATAAGATTTACGACAGCATGGGTAGAAAGTCCACTAAAGTATTCCCTTGGAAATCAAAATATTCCGGAAGCGAGCAGTTGCAAATACTTGGGAATAATACTACGAAACGACTTAAACTGGGTGGATCAAGTAAATTACACAGTGCGGAAAGCCTGGAAGGCACTTCATTTCGTAATGCGTGTTCTCAAAAAGGGAAATAAGAATACTAAAAGTATAGCATACACGTCGTTGGTACGCCCTATTCTTGAATATGGGTCTGCATGCTGGGATCCAAACAGAGAAGGCCAAATACATGCGTTAGACCGTGTACAAAGTAAAGCTGCTAAATTCGCAAACCTTACAAATGTTTCTGACTGGGATACTTTGGCTCAGCGTAGGTCAGTAGCTCGTTTATGCGCACTCCTAAAAGCGTACAATGGAGAACAGGCCTGGAAAACAATAGGCGCCAGGTTGCATAGGCCTTGCTATCTAAGTAGGGTCGATCATGCCCAGAAAATTAGGGACAGGAAGCAAAGGACGGATATCGGGAAGTACTCCTTTGTAAATAGGACCCTAAAAATCTGGAATCAACTACCTGCAGAAGTGCTAGGGACCTCCCCATGTAAACCCAACATTTTTAGAATGAAAGTTAGGAAAGCAACTATAAAGGGGGTGTAGGGAATGAAATATAATTGTGACGAAAATCATGTAAAAGTGCTGTGAAGTGAAGTGAAGTAAAATGAAGTGAAGTGTAGTGAAGTTAAGCAAAGTGAAGTGAAGTGTAATGATGTGCAGTGTTATTAAGTGGTAGAAAATTTTGAAACGGATGCAATCAACTGTTGTAGTGTCTTCTGTATGATTGTGTTGTAATTTTTGTGTGCAATTGTGTTTTGTAATTTGGTTGTGATTTGTAATTTGATTTGTGTTTTGAAATTTGTTTCGTATTTTGTAATTCGGGAAGGGGGATGGGAGGACACGAACTGGGTTGATCTGGCTCAGGATAGGGACAGGTGGCGGGCTCTTGTGAATGCGGTAATGAACCTTCGGGTTCCATAAAATGCGGGGAATTTCTTGACTAGCTGAGAAACTGTTAGCTTCTCAAGAAGGCCTCTGCTCCATGGAGTTAGTTAGTTAGTTCGTATTTTGTAACTTGGTGTTATTCTGTTTGTAACTTTTGTGTGTATATTGTCTTGAGTGTGTGTGCGTGTGTGTATACTTGTATTTTGTGTGTATTATAGTTTTGTGTAGTATTGTGTATATTTGTATATTTGTATATTGTGTATATTTGTGTATATTTTGTGGTTATTGTAGTATACTGCCACCGGGTACATACCCATTTGCAGTTAATAATGAATAATAATAAAAAATGTTGAAGTAGGAAGACGTCGCGGCAGGGTTCAGAGTGATGTCGCAGATACCTTGAAAACTTTCTATACTTATAGCTGGTATCTGGCAAAAATTTGAAGGCGTGATCTGCGAAATATGAAGTTCTACTCACGCGATCAGAATTTGCGATTTGATGTAAATACAGATGACGAAATCGGTATTGCGAACAACGAAAAGTTTTAGCGTTCTCTCCCAAATGAAGCCATCAAGTAAGGAAGTGATCAAATTTTGGAAAACATAGTTCCAGCCCGGAATTTGAATAAAAGTGTGCAAACTCTAACAAAAACTGTTAGCACTGTATAAATCTTACGAACACTGTGCATTGCCAATGACAGGCAGGCAGCCTAAGATCCAAGACATAAGTCTGCAAAATCCTAGAGCCTACAGTGCCTTACGTACAGTATTAACTTCCAGCTTTAGGTGGAACATTTAGCGTCAAGCTCCGGCCGCTTTACTGCACGGTGAAAGTCCCTTAATTAATATTAAGTCCGCCGGTACATTCGCGTGGATTATTTCGTGATGAGGAAAATTTCCTACCAATACAAAAATCAAACCCCGACATTTCGATAATCCCACCCGCTGTCTAGGCACTGTACCGGCTGAACTGACCCAATCTACTCTTTGCTTAAGAAGCCACACTTACAAAAAAAATAATAAAAATTTTAATTACTAAAACAGTATAACCTACTTTGGTGATTCAATCACTTCTTGAATAGCCCAATTTAACGACTCTGTTGTGACGTTGTTGAAATCAATCAGAAGTCCGTAGCCTGATAACACGGCCTTCAACATGTTTAGCTTTTGGTCAGCGAAGACAGGAACTCCAATCAGAGGTACACCCCTGGTAATCGCCTCTAGTGAACTCAGCTGTCCACCATGGGTAATGAACAGCCGCACGTTTGGATGAGCTGCAGCATATATGGCAAACGTCCGTCGGTTAGTCTCCAAACGTAACAGTAAAAAAAAAAAGTTTAAAATATTGACCAAAGTAATGCTACATATTTACATTCGTTTCGTACCCCTGACCTCTTCTACCTACTCACAGTAGGTGTCGGGGTTCTTTATTTTCATTTGATCACACTCAGACACACACCACAGTCGGTAGGACTACTCTGGACGAGGGATCGGCCCGTCGCAGAGACCTCTATCTGACGACACAAACACCCACAAGAGACAAACATCCATGCCTCCGGTAGGATTCGAACCCACGATTCCAGCAAGCGCTCGGCCGCAGACCTACGCCTTAGACCGCGCGGCCACTGGGATCGGCACTACAAATTTACGTGAATCTTATTTGAAGGTATTTTGGTATCATCGTGAATAATTACCAAATTAGCATTACCCTATCTTGGGATAAATCAAACTGTACCATATTATCAACTGACATAAAATTAATTAAGGAGCCCAAAACACAGGAACGTGTTTACAGCTGCCTAAACTAGGAATGAACAATTACATTTAGTTTAACATCGGCGCCAGACGCAGCTACCAGTTGTTCCTGTTTCCAAGTCTCAAGAACGGTAGGCGTCACAATATATCCCGACGGATGCAGGGTTTCTAGGCGATAAAGTTGCCACGCTCGGGAACATGAGAAAAGGGACAACTTTATTTGTCAACCACAAAGCAATGAATATCCTCTTTCTTCCTAACAGAGTACTGAATATTGCACTTCAATATTACTTGACAAGTTTCAGTGGCTGAGAACTTACTGCCTTCTAAAGAAGGATTCCCACGGAGTCAGTTATTTTCATTTTTACAATAGGAAACCTTACTGCAAAAGGCATTTTGAACCAAGCACGTCACATGCAGTTCCTTCACACAGCGTTTGTTACCTCCTGATGTCTCAATACTCATTATCAAACGATGTGTCAGGAGAGGCCTAAGATGCAATCAATCACGCCACAATAAAATTATACGATTCCAAATCAGATACACCTCATCTTTTCCTAAAATATGTACCCTCTCGCACTTCCAGGTATGAGACTTCCAAATGCTTTCCCCTTATAAATTTTTGTGCATGCATCACGTGTCTCTCCCCGGCTTTAAAAGAATCTGATAGCTCCGTTTTAAAATACTGGATGACCTGTTCAATCAGCAAGACTGTGCTGCTCAAAGCGTTGTAAAGGTTTGGCGAAGTTTTTGAGGAGCTTTCTATCTTCTTCCTCAGCGTCTCAGAAGTCAAAGAGCTTGAAAAATGAATCATAAAACTCGTCCGAAACCTATCTAATTTTCACCAATAGACACGGCGTCATCGCAGACGCTTCAATCTTCCAAACTGTGCCTATGTGATGTAAATTCCCAACAACTACATCAGCTTCCAGTCCACATTATATCGACTGAGCACAGTAATGATTTTTTCAGATGCGTTTACTCACAGCTGAATTTATACTGATTAACCTTTTAAAGCCTAGCAGTAACTTTACATACCACCAGGTTTAACATTAAAACATTCTACGTGGTGCCCACATTGCGTTTATGTGTTTTGTACGGATCTCAGAACAAACAGCAACTTTTGCCTTATAAAACATTAAGAGATTGGTTTTTATAACCGAAGTGGAGAGTGTTTACAGCGCGGTACGCACTGAGTCCTTATATAAAACAGATACGCTTCGTCTTTAAAGGGTTAATAAGTTCTCACATATTACACCGTATAGCCTGCCAGCTTTTCGCAAGAGTTTCAGATAAATATGCTTCTTTTACTTGCACAGTACAAGAACAATAAGGATGAAGTTAGTGGTTAGAGAGTAATAGGGGGAAAAAGTTCCTCCGAAACGTCCACAATGATTTACAAATTGTTCACACGACGTCATGTACAAGACTACAGTAATTTCCATTAGCACCGACGAGAAAAGCTCGAGACTCGTCTACCATTTATGTTCTATATATACAGATATAACCGCACAAGCAATTTAAAATCGACAGCTGCAGTAGTTTATTCCATGCCGTTTTGCAAAATTCTTACGCGTCGTAAACCTAAAAGCTTTTATTTTTAGGTTAATTTAAACCGCATCACAAACAAGTGGACTCCCAAGAACGGAAGAATCTGAATATCAAATACTCACCCAGAACGTCGGACTGTGGCAGCCATTTACCCAGTTTCACATTGCTCGGCTGTCCTGGTAACGTGTCACTCTCCCACTTCCATAATACATGCTGCTTCAGCTTCGAGAACGCTCCCAGAAAAGCGTTTCTTTTAGATTCAGGCATTAAAGAGCTCTGCAGATTGGAGCCCATACTGAAGTAGATAACTCCATGTGGAGCTTCGTCAAGGTATTTCTGCAATTCCTGGTGCAAAACAATTCTGCTCAGCCATTTTGTGTTGGAACTACTTATAAAACATATCCTGCCTTGCATTTAAGTTCTGCGTAGTCCATTCAAATATTATTTTCTTATGATTTTGCTTTTTAAGCGAGCATTAAATCCTAATTTCTACTGAATTTTGAAATAAAAATGTCTTTTGTGCCACAAGTCACTCAAAACAGTTAACACAAAACAGTAAACACAAACACTGACATATAATAATATTTTATGATCTATACATCATTTTTTATTTCTTCATGTATTTTCAGGAGACTAAGAGGAAACGGATGTTAATGGATCTTAGATAAACAGGATGAAAGGCGCGGACTGAACTCATTTACCTCAGGATAAGAGAAGACTCACGTAAATAAGAGAAATTTTTGGGTTAAGGAAGATTTGAAGACTCTGTTGACTATATAAGAAACACGCAGAATTCTGCTTCATGTCATTAGTTATGTGCGGGTACTAAAACACGGCACTCTATGAGCACAATAGGGCTTGGTACGAACACAGTACGAGCTTGGTACGAACACAGTACGAGCTTGGTACGAGCACAGTACGAGCATGGTACGAGTACAGTACGAGCTTGGTACGAACACAGTACGAGCTTGGTACGAACACAGTACGAGCTTGGTACGAGCACAGTTCGAGCTTGGTACGAGCACATTACGAGCTTGGTACGGGCACAGTTTGAGCTTGGTACGAGCACAACACTAGCTTGGTACGAGCACAATACAACCTCGGTATAAGCATGGTGCGAGCACAGTACGAGCATGGTACGAGCACAACACAAGCACAATGATGCGTCTGTGATCGCCCTCAATGCCGCAGGTTGCATTCTAAAGTCAAGGCTATTAATTCTTTCGTTTCAGCCGCAGACCGCGCATTTCTTTGTAGAGAGGGATCCATCGGCTGGTGAGTAAATGGGATGCTTACACCAGTGTCCATAGGAAACGCTTTTGGTGCGGACACCTTAAGAGAAGTTTCCCCTTGGAAGACATAGACTGAGACTGGAGGATAATATTCAAGCGGATCTTAAAGAAATAGGGGGAAAGAACCTGGACTATATTTATGTGGTTCAACATAGGAAGAAGTGGTGGAATTTTCTTAACATGGTAATGAGTCTTTCGGTTACATAAAATGTGAAGAGTTTCTTGACTAGATTTCTTAACATCTGAACAAGTAATCTACAGCTTGCAGTTCGCTGATCAGCAAGTTAATGAGTCTACACAGTATTAACCTTAGATTTCTCACCTGAGGAAGTTTTTTAGGTGGTTTCACGTGCATCCCGCCAACCTGTACGTAGTTTGGCACTAAAGGTTTCGGATAACTGAGGCTGAAGTGCGAGTTTACAAGGACTAACGATGTTTTGTATTCCAACTCCCATACAGGCGGCAAGTTGTCTGTATAGTTGAAGTACTTCTGCATTGCAGCGTTTTGTTTCGGCAAGTGTATCAGTTGCCTTAACACGTGTTTTAACACGCAAATAATTGTGTTATGCATTCTCTCCCAGAAGTTCATCTTGTCTGTGTAATGGAGGAATTCGTCGGGAACGTACGAATATGGATTTGGGTTTCCCACCCAATCGGCCATAAAATTCCCACCACCGTAGGTACAGACTTGTATTACGGGCGCGTTGAATTTTTGAGCGAACCCCAAAAAACATTCGTTAGTAAAAGCCTCAAGCATCACAGCATCAAAAGGAAGATCTGTCGAATGGATCAGCTTCTGAACGCTGTTTTGTTGCAGTACGTGATGACACATTGCTTCGCCCGTGAACCACAACATGAATTCCAGCTGTAAGTGACGCAGTGACTGCATGTCGAACATATTAGCAGGGACTGTGATGACAGAAATAGTAACAACATTGAAATAATGCAATATAAATTGTGCATCCTTAATTATACCGTCGTATTTAAACGAAAATAATCAGGTAAGATCCACTTCCGTTATAAAGCGACCGTTACTTAAGATATTACAATGTGTCCGAAATGTTTTGACAAAATTTTGATAATCTTTAATGTCTTCCTATTGTGATTCAGTCTAGTAATAAAAAATTTTTGTAATTCTTTAATAACATAAGCCAAAGCGATGAGCACCTATACATGATGAAATTTGCCCGTAATACGTCGAGCATATTATAATGAACGCAATTCATTTTTACAATGAAATAGCAAACAAATATAAAAAATTTTACAAAATTAATTTAAAACTCAAGGATATTGCAGTCCATCATACACACTATAATCTTCTGTATAAGTTGATGTACATACAGTCAGGATAGTATGCAAATGTAACCTCACCATCGATCCTAGATTATTTACTTCCTTCTATTTAACATGCCTGCACAAGTTCTATTTAATATTCTCTATACATAAACCACAAACATTTTTTTGAAGGGAAGTTAGAAACTTTACGTAAAGGTATAAACTTTACCCCCATAACACGCAACGAAGTCACATACGGGGAGCGCGGATATAGCTGTACCGGTTCCGAACATCGGTTCTGGATGGGGGGGGGGGCCCGGTGGATAAAATTTTGCTTGCAGAAAACTGTCGCGGTTCCTACTGTACACGAGACATTAACCTTACAAAGCCTAGCGGTAACTTTACGTACCGCCAGGTTTAACATTAAAAAATTCTACGTGGTGCCCACATTGCGTTTATGTGTTTTGTACGGATCTCAGAACAAACAGCAACTTTTGCCTTATAAAACATTAAGAGACTGGTTTTTATAACCGAAGTGGAGAGTGTTTACAGCGCGGTACGCACTGAGTCCTTATATAAAACAGATACGTTTCGTCTTTAAAGGGTTAATACATTATATACTATGGTAGATCGCGAAAGATTTTCTGCTATTAGATTACATCACTGTGTCCAAAAGTTTGACCACCTATGCCTACAGTATCGTAGAATACCTTGAAGCATTTAAATGTTCGTAGGACTGCAACGGTTGGTAACTTGGGGTATGTTTACGTAACACTTTTTGCCGAAAAGACTCATATAATAATACCCTGAAATATTGCACATCTTATGCGGAACACTCTGTACATACACGCACACACACACACACACACACACACACACACACACACACACACATGCACCTACCGATAGTTAAATTTTATAACTGATCATATGTTACTCTCCACAGAGGTGTAATTTGGTAACTGCAAGCACATTATTCTCAGCAGGTGGAACGATGCAAACTTTGGCCCTTTGTACCACCTTGAGACTAATCCCAGAAAATGTAAAGTCATAATGGTGAGTTCGTACTTGTCCTTCTGTCTTGACACACCACCTCGAAATCCGGCCGGCTGACTTTTATACAGTTTAATCTCTTGTATAATTTAATCTTCATGAAAGTGTGATTTATACAGGGTGATTAAGAAGATATCTTTCTTTCTTACGAAATTCGAATTAAATTTCTGTAGCATCTCAAGAACGAGTCTGTAAAAATAATTTTTATGGTCTATAACTCACTTTACTCATCTTGAGACGTATTATTCATGTAACTACTAACAAACAATCATAAATGTACAGCGCAGTATCTTACGTCTGCACATATTTTGTAATAAATGGACACGTCTGCCGTACATTAAGACTACAATCAAGGACGAAGACAAAATCACAAGGAATTTAAAGCGGTAAAGTTTACTCCAACCTGCATATTTTCACTTACCATGTCCTCCCGTGCCTGACGTGAAGTCCATCGCCAGTTCTATCTGTGTGTAGTTAGGAACGACTTTGCTGTCTATAAACGGAGTGACTTCAGTGACCTGGTGCCCTCTGCTGGCAAGTTCCAACATTAGAGTCCTCTGAATGATCTTGTGGCTCTGTGCTGGGAACGCAAACACCCCTAGAATCCGGGCACCGTGACTTCCAGTGGCCAGGAGCAATGTGAGAACGACGGCACACAACTGCGACCAATTCAGTGTCACGTTTCTACATTTATTGCCTTATATATTTATTTATATATTTAGGTGCTTAGTCCAATAATAATATATACAATATGTACGATGTGACGCAGTTGGTTGAGGCACTGCGCTACAAGTCGGAAGGTCGCGGGTTCGATCTTTCATTGCCTTAATCCTCTCCGTCGCACTATGGCCCTGGAGTCGACTCAGTCTCTAATAGAAATGAGTATCTCCTGGGTTGTAAAGGCGGCCGGTGCGTAGGGCTGACAACCTTACCGCCTTCATGTGTCGATTGTCTAGAAATCCTAGGAGCGTAGACCTCCTGGAACCCTCAGGGCCTGTCCGGGCCTGTAATGGGACTGCTTTACTTTTGCTATTATTATGATAAGTGAAAATTTTGTGAAGTTGCAACACAAAAAAGTCGTTAAAAATTTCATGTTTTTTAATGTAATCAGCGAAGAAAAGACAAATGTTGCACTTAAGTGACGGGCGTAAGTTATTTAGAGACAGTAACAATATAGGCAGTGTACGTATGAGGTGACATTGTCAGGCGTTCGCGAGAGGTTTAAACACCTGCTCGGCTATACTAATACCCTGATACCAAATTCATTTGAAGAGAGCGGTTTTATGGAGATTTAATGTCGCCGGCAACAATGAAACTTGCTTATTTCTTCACATAAAGTGCCCGACATTTGTGCCTGATTTTGATCAAGTTTGTATTTCGTCTACTGATTTTCGTGAAAGTACCTAATATCGAATTTCACGAAAATCCGCCCAGTGAGAGCCGTGCTGGTGTATGCGGACGCAGGGCGACACGCACAGACAGACAGACAGACAGGAATATGATGGAAATGACAGGATTTGTCGTCACTACGCAAACGCGTCAAAAGCATGGAGACCAAAGTTTGTTCATGTGGAACGCAAAACAACAATTCAAAAGGCGATAAACGAATGCCAAGAATAATAACACGAGACTGTCTATAACGGAACTACAGAACCAGTTCACACAGACATCGTATAAAAGAAAAACACGAAGTGTATGAAGACTCAGAGCGTGGGGGGACAAAGGTCATGCTCCAAGGGCACTATTGAGATCAGACACTGTGGCACCGGCTTGACTCTGACAGCCAAATACGTGAAAATAAGTCAAGATAAGTTACCAAATTCATAATTACGGATTTAAATTTAGTAAAATCATGATGACAAGCAAGTCTTTGCAATTTAGTAAAACAGTGACGAAAAGGAAGTAACTGAAATGTAGTAAAACAATGATGACAAGCATTTAATTGAAATTTAGTAACACAATGATGAGCATTTCATTTAAATTTAGTAAAAAATGTTAAGCATTTAATTTAAATTTAGTAAAACAATGATAAGCACTTAATTTAAATTTAGTAAAACAACGTCAAGCACTTAATTTAAATTTAGTAAAACAATGTTAAGCGTTTAATTTAAATTTATTAAAACAATGTTAAGAACTTAATTTAAATTAAGTAAAAAATGATAAGCACTTAATTGAAAGTTAGTAAAACAATAATAAGAACTTAATTTAAATTTAGTAAAACAATGTTAAGCACTTAATTTAAGTTCAGTAAAACAATGATAAGCACTTAATTTAAATTTAGTGAAATAATGATAAGCATTTAATCTAAATTATTAAAACAATGATAAGCACTTAATTTAAATTTACTAAAACAATGATAAGCACTTAATTTAAATTTAGTAAAATAAAGATGACAAGCATTTAATTGAAATTTAGTAAAACAATGATCAGCACTTAATTTAAATTTAGTGAAATAATGATAAGCACTTAATTTAAATTTAGTGAAATAATGATAACCATTTAATTTAAATTATTAAAACAATGATAAGCACTTAATTTAAATTTACTGAAACAATGATAAGCACTTAATATAAATTTAGTAAAATAAAGATGACAAGCATTTAATTGAAATTTAGTAAAACAATGATAAGCGTTTAACTTAAATTTATTAAAACCATAAAGACAAGCATGTGTTTTAATTTTTAAATAATACGAAATGTGTACACGTGTGACAATATTCAATAATTTGTAGAAATGATTGACAGCTGAAAATGGGTGTGTCATTGCTAATACACAGCGTGTTGCTTTCTAAAGTCAGGAGCAATTACCCTTTGCTTCATTAAGTTTGAATAATACTGCTGAGATAACGTGGGTTTAAGAATATATTCGAGAACAAGCACCAAGGTATCAGAAGAAGAACAGGAATTCCATCATGTCCGACTCATTCATTAGGCATGTGTTGATAAATAATTGGAAATGCGTATATTCAGATGATGGACGAATGGAATAAAGGGTCTCTCAACAAGAAAAGTTGTAGTCACATTTTTAAGGTTTCGTAAAAACATCTGAAAATTCACATGGTTTACCTACAAAATGCCATCAACCTCAGTTTGTACTGAAATGGGTTTCCATTCCCAAATCGAAACATACATTTCTCCATTCCATTGGGTTCCGATTTTAAATAACATTCATAATAATGTAATAAATTTTTGCTTGTGCAGACCACAAAGTCATATGAGGAGTGGAGGTATATATCCACTCATCTTAAACTTTGGCTTTATATGGAGGTGAGTGGTTAGCTTCACCCTTCGGCCGTTTTACGTTCAGGAGATAAGTTTCCGTTACTCGCTGAACAGCATGTTTGGTCTGTCCCAGAGCCCGTGTGGGCTCCATGGAGACAACAAAAACTCTTTTGTCCCTAAAGAGAATCGAACCACATTTCCTCGGCTGTCCAACCAGTAGCGTACTCACAATGCCTACTGAGCTACCCGGTTCTAAAATAATTCAATTCAATGGGTATTTATTAACGTGCAGGCTTAACAGCACAATGGCCTATTATAAAGCCAGCACAAATACAAGACAAAACAGTATAAATACACAGAACAGAACACTAACAAACAAAATAATATTGCAGGAAAACTAATATAGAAGCAGTACTGGGGTAAATCCCTATACCCTGGGTGCTGGTGGGGGTGGTGGTGGTGGTGGTGGTGGTGGTGGTGGTGGTGCTGGTGGTGGTGGTGGTGACGGTGGTGGCGGTGGTGGTGGTGGTGGTGGTGGTGGTGGTGGTGATGGTAGCCTTCAGAAAACACTCGAGCAGCGTACCGGGATAGCACGATATCAAGGAACTACAGAAAACAGCCATATTTGGCACAGCACACACACTGCGGGAAGTGCTAATGTAGAAGCACAAAAGGGTTTAATATTGCAGACAGCGCTATATGCACCATTAACAGTACGCGCAGAATAGCTGCGGCACTGTGTACCCTAGCAACGTGGTTTGTTTCAGGTGTATAACTGTGAATACCCTGCATAAGGGGGATGGTGGTGGTGATGATGATGATGATGATAATAATAATAAAGTGTTGCCAACAGCTAAAGACTTTGACGCAAGAAATAAAAATATATAACAGATACACAAAGAAATAAACTACCATTTATAAGGAATACACATTCTGCAGAAAACCCTGTAGATGGAAGCACCTATACTGAACTACACGGGTTTCTAACCCAGAGAGCAACATGTGGCTGTCACTGAAAATTGGGGCCAAGCAGTTGCAAGTGTCGTAAGGTTAATTTATGTTTGAAATTGGCCTGGAGTGCCAATCGTACACATACAGCCTGCTGTAAAGAGAAAGCCTGCGCAGTGATAAGGAAATGTAACGTAACTCGAGACACTTCACAGGTAAGAAAAAAAGGTCATGTACTTTACGTAGCTTTGGAGTGTGACACATTGGAGTGACTTGCAGATCACAACTGATCACAGGAATGTGTCACGAAGGAAAGTTGAAAATTTCAAGATTTGATGCTCTGAGGTTGGTGATTATAAATATCATTTCTCTGAACTGTAATGCTGCGCATTCTGACAGCTATTTACCAAAGTTTCGAATAAAATATCTGCCGCCATCTTCAGGTTGAGTCATTGAAATTTTAGACAGAAAGTTTGCGCGAAATATCGATAAATATACACCAAATGACACGCCAAAGCCTTCATATGCCTACAGATTCTGTATAAAGCAAACGAAAACACCTGACCTTGGTGGACGAGTAAATGCTGTGGCCCTTATATCCGCAGGACAGTACTGCGATATGCCTGTTTTGAGCTCATATTATTTAAAGAAGCAACAGAATTGGAAGAATGGGTTCAAACTTCTCCTTGGATATCGACAGGTCTAAAGAATTTTGTAGTTTTACTCAGTCTCTCCAGGTAAGACTGGGCATAAAGTGGAAGTAAATATTTTCCTGTCCTCACAATGAAGGCACACAGGGCAGAAGAGGTCTTCGGCTGTAGGCGAAGGTGAATGGTTAACATCATGTTCCGGCCGCTCCACCCGGAGGAAGAACCGCGGAACCCATTGATCAGGTTGTGTAGGCCAGTATCTTGACCCTACCAGGATCAGAAACCCGGAAACACCAACCAGTAGCCTTGTATCTACACACCCTATGCTATCCAGCCCTCAAATCTTTGAATATGACCTTAAAATAAACCAGGCCACTACCTTCCATACTCCTTCCAATTTCTTACACCATATCTTTCTGACAGGCCACGTTCTGTCACACAGAGGCGTTCCTGTCTCTTTTAAGGAGATTGTTGTTCGGATGTCAACCGAAACACCGATAACCTAGCTGATACACCTAAGTTTGTGGTTTTCTTGTAGTGATTAAGTCTGTTATTTTAACCGTTGATATGTGATAGAAACTCACAAGACTCACAATCAGATCGATCACATATTGATAGATAGGAGACGGCATTCCAGTATACTCAATGTGCGATCTTTCAGGGGAGCTGACTGTGATACTGATCACTATCTGGTGGTTGCGAAAGTTAGGGAAAGACTGGCAGTAAGTAAACAAGCAGCACAGAAGTTTGATGTAGAGAGATTTAATCTCAAGAAGCTAAATAAACTAGAGGCTAGGAAACAGTATCAGCTTAAGATCTCAAACAGGTTTGCAGCTCTGGAAAACTTAGATGTTAGTGAGGACATAAATAGGGCTTGGGAAAACATTAAAGAGAATATCAAAATCTCAGCTCAAGAGAGTCTAGGTCTACACGAACGGAAGCAGCATAAACCATGGTTTGATGCAGAATGTGCAGAACTTTTAGATAAAAGGAAGCAGGCTAAAATTCAGTGGTTACAGAATCCAAACCAAAATAATGGAGATAATCTGCACAACGTAAGACGTGAAGCTAGTAGTCATTTCAGGAACAAAAAGAAGGAATATCTGAAAGCTAAAATTAATGAAATTGAAACAAACAGTAAGAACAAGAATATAAGAGACTTGTATAGGGGTATCAATGAGTTTAAGAGGGGGTACGAGCCTAGGATTAATGTAGTAAAGGATGAGAAGGGTGACCTGGTTGCAGACTCCCACAGTATTTTGGCTAGGTGGAGGAATCATTTCTCCCAGTTGTTGAATATACACGGGGTTAATGATGTTAGGCAGACTGAAGTACACACGGCAGAGCCACTAGTGCCTCAGCCCAGTGGCTTTGAGGTTGAGATGGCTATTGAAAAGCTAAAAAGTCACAAATCACCAGGTATTGATAAGAGTCCAGCAGAATTGATTAAAGCAGGGGGTATGATTATTCGGTCTGAAATCCACAAACTTATTATTTCTATTTGGAATAAGGAGGAATTGCCTGAGGAACGGAAGGAGTCAGTCATTGTGCCTATTTATAAGAAGGGTGATAAAACAGATTGCAGTAACTATCGAGGCGTATCACTTTTGTCGACTACGTACAAAATTCTGTCCAACATTCTATTGTCAAGGTTAACTCCATATGCAGAGGAAATTACTGGGGATCATCAGTGTGGATTTCGACGTAACAGGTCAACTACTGATCATATATTCAGCATTCGTCAAATACTTGAAAAAAAAATGGGAATACAATGAGGCAGTGCATCAGCTATTTATAGACTTCAAGAAAGCCTATGATTCAGTTAGGAGGGAGGTCTTGCATAATATTCTCATTGAGTTCGGTATCCCCATGAAACTAGTAAGGTTAATAAAATGTGCCTAAGTGAAACGTATAGCAGAGTTCGGGTAGGCAAACATCTGTCTGACACGTTCCCTATTAAGAATGGCGTCAAACAAGGAGATGCTCTGTCGCCATTGCTTTTCAACTTTGCTTTAGAATATGCCATTAGGAGGGTTCAGGCAAACCAGGAGGGCTTGAAATTGAATGGTACACATCAGCTTCTGGTTTATGCTGATGATGTTAATATATTGGGTGGAAGCATACATAGTATAAAGAAAAATGCAGATGATTTAATGATTGCTAGTAAGGAGATTGGTCTAGAAGTAAATGCTGAGAAAACTAAGTACATGATCATGTCTCGAAATCAGAATGCAGGACACAATCACAACATAAATATAGATAATAAATCCTTTGAAAGCGTGGAACAATTCAAATATTTGGGAGCAACCCTAACGAATCGAAACTCCATTCATGAAGAAATTAAGAGCAGATTGAAGTCGAGGAATGCCTGCCATCATTCGGTGCAGAATCTTTTGTCTTCCAGGTTGCTATCCAAAAACACAAAGATTAAGGTATACAGAACTATAATTTTACCTGTTGTTCTGTATGGATGTGAAACTTGGTCTCTCACACTGAGGGAGGAACAAAGACTGAGGGTGTTCGAGAATAGGGTGCTGAGGAGGATATTTGGACCTAAGAGGGACGAGGCGACAGGGGAGTGGAGAAGACTACATAACGAGGAACTTAATGACCTGTACTCATCACCAAATATTATTCGGGTAATCAAATCGAGAAGACTGAGATGGGCGGGGCATGCGGCACGTATTGGGGAGGAGAGAGGTTCATACCGGATTTTGGTGGGGAGACCCGAGGGAAGGCGACCACTTGGGAGACCCAGGCGTAGATGGGAGGATAATATTACGATGGATATTCGGGAAGTGGGATGGGGGGCATGAACTGGATTGAGCTGGCTCAGGATAGGGACAGGTGGCGGGGCTCTTGTGAATGCGGTAATGAACCTTCGGGTTCCATAAAATGAGGGGAATTTCTTGACTGGCTGAGAAACTGTTAGCTTCTCAAGAAGGCCTCTGCTCCATGGAGTTAGTTAGTTATGTGACAGAAATCAAGAAAAATCCGTCTAAACACAACTACAACAATATTTTATATTTAGTCTAGTGTTCAGTAATTACTTCAGTATCGAATATTTATTCAGCCGCTTCCGTATGCTTGTTACTCCGCCCACAGTCCCTTGCAGGTGACGTAGCTGGTAATGATAATGCCGCAACTCTTAATCAAACTTGGATATTCTCCAGGCGGTCCCTCTCCTTATATCCCTCCGTCTGTCCACGCAAACCCTATGATAGTGCCTCAAATAAAACAACGACCACTACCACCTACATTCTTTCCAATTCATTAAATTTTATTTTTGTAACCGGCCACGGCTGGTTAAGCACCAAAACCCTGACTCTTTTAGGCAGCTGTCTGGCTCCATTACCGGCCGGAACACCGACAGTCCTAACGAAGTAATTCCATGTTAATAATCCGTACAAGTTTGTGACTTTATTGTAATTCTTCGAAATAAACTGTACCGAAACCCCTTCTTTTAAGTTCGTGAATGCGTGACGCAAGAACCGTCATACATTTCGACGCTGTCATCTGAGGTATTGATATCGTCGTAACATGAGCCATAAATAAACAAACTCAGCATTTCACACTAACCAGTCACTGGTACCGTCGTACAGTGAACCATATATTACTCAGCACTCGACACTCTTTAATATCAGTTACTAGCAGCGTCGTAAAATGAAACATATATTACTCAGCATTCGATACTCTTTAATATCAGTTACTAGCAGCGTCGTAAAGTGAACCATATATTACTCAGCACTCGACACTCTTTAATATCAGTTACTAGCAGCGTCGTAAAGTGAACCATATATTACTCAGCACTCGACACTCTTTAATACCAGTTACTAGCAGCGTCGTAAAATGAACCATAGACAAATAAATAGAACAAATCTTTCGACCAACTTACTTCCATGATCAGCCCGACGTCTGAACTCCCCACTTGGTGCAGCAGATGGAGACAAAGACGTAATGCTCGCTGGTATGCCGCTCTATTGAAAATTTGAATGTTCGGTGGCCTGCTTCATTCTTATCGCCAGATAAACACGCGGTGGACACAGATAATATTACTGGTTATTTAGCATTTATATTCGTAACCACTCTGCTGCTTGCTGCTCCCACTCTAGTTTCATTTTTCTTGAACTTAACACTGCACAAATATGTTGTAAATGTTACGCAATAATGTTGACAACGCTTAATTCAGATTATGCCTGCCAGTATGATGTTTGGCACGTCTGATACCCACTGCATAAACAAATATATACATACTAGGGGTTGCTGATAACTAATGCACAGAGTGAAATATTTTGCCAATGGAGCAAAGCAGCGACACGTGCACAGTGTGTCCTTGTAGCCACAATCCCCCTCCACAGCGGTGCCAAGTTTGATTCCTTTCTCTACACCGGTTCTAAAACAGTGCATGTTAACATGGAGTCGTGTTATGGCGATATGTCAACGAGATTGAAGCAACGTGCGGTGATTGAATTTTTAAGTGCTGAAAACGTAACGCCAACTGAAATTCATCGCCGTTTACAGGCTGTGTATGGTGAACACACTGTTAACAGAACTACAGCAAATCGTTGGGCCGTTAAATTTCGTGAATGTGAACCCGGTCGTGCCAATATTGTTGACCAACATCGCAGTGGAAGGCCGGTTTCCGTAACAGGTGACAAGCATCAAAAACAGGTTGATGAACTGATCAAGCATGACCGTCGTATCACCCAGAAGCAGATAGCAGGTAGGCTAGGAATGTCTAAAGAAAGAGTGGGCTATATCATTGGTTTGCTTGGCTACACAAAAGTCTGTTCTCGAAGGGTGCCACGTATGTTGACGCCAGAAAACAAACAAAAACGTGTTGAAAATTGTGCAGAACTGTTGAAGCGCTATCGCGAAGAGGGAGATCAATTTCTTCCGAATATTGTTACTGGGGATGAGTCACGGATTCATCATTTTGACCCTGAAGAAAAACAACACAGCATGCAATACAGGCACGCTTCATGTCCTCGCCCGAAAAAATTCAAAACAGTGCCGTCTGCCAGAAAGATTATTTTGACTGTTTTTTGGGACTCACAAAGAGTTTACCTGACAGAATTTTTGGCAGCTGGGAATACTGTCAATTCAGCTCGGTACATTGAAACAATAAAAACCCTACGGCGGAGGGTGTGTCGAGTTAGGCAGTCAACATCACCGATTTTGTTGCTGCATGAAAATGCAAGACCGCACACTGCTCGCGCAAAGCTTGATGCTCTCTGGAAATGCTGAAGTTTGAGGTTCTCTGCCATCCGTCATACAGCCCTGACTTGGCTCCAACCGATTCCCATTTCTTTCCTCACATCAAGAGGGGTCTCAAGGGGACTCATTTCACCTCAGATGATGAAGTGAAGCAAGCTGTGACGTCGTGGATCAACCAAAGAACCCCTGAATTCTTCACTGACGGCATGCGTAAACTTGTTTCACGTTGGGAAAAATGTATTGAGCAACAAGGCGACTATGTCGAAAAATAAGTATGTCAATTTGCAGCTAAAATATTGTACTTTACTTCCTTTTTTCGTTTGTTTAAATACATGGTTTCTTTTTCTAGATATTTCACTGTGTGCATTACTTATCAGCCAACCTACGTATACATACATACATACATACATACATACATACATACATACATACATACATACATACATACATACATACATACATACATACATACATACATACATACATACATACATACATACACACACACACACACACATACACACATACACACACATACACACATACACACACACATACATACATACATACATACACACACACATACACACATACACACATACACACATACACACACACATACACACACACAGGCCGACAGGGTGGCCAACATCGTGCAGAAAAGGCTCACCGACTTTATATTACCATCCAGTATCACGTAACGTCCCATGCCTTACAGCAGATGTTTATAACACCTGCTTCAACTCTGAGGCATTTTTAAAACGTGATGAACATCTTACTGAGACAAGGTGCGCTGTGTGCGTATGACGTAAAATTGTAGTGCGTTCCCGTAACCATTTTTTCCATGGAAACACAACAATGCTTCCCCTTTGTATTGTTGATGTATATATGACGCTGTCAACAATGCAAAAAATACTGAAAGGTTTCCTATTGGAAGCACAACAATCCGCTCTCTGTATTGTTGCACCACATGTGTTGCTGCCGACAATGACAGACATTTAGGTCTGCATGTAAAGTGTCCAATATTGTTGTCATATTTTATCGCATGTTGGAACTTCGCGACAGATTTTCGTGAAAGTCCCTAATATCAAATTTCACGAAAACCCGTCAAGTGGGAGCAAACAGATGCATGGACAGTGCAAAGCCTGATAGGAGCTTTTCCATGGATAAGAGAACGCATACGAAAATGCCTTACGTGAAAATCCGCAAACATGTTTTAGGCGCTTTTCGCGTAGTCGCGAAAAGCGCCTAATAGCTTCGCCATATTCGTCAGCCCCATTCCGTCCGTCTGTCAGCATTTATCAGTGCGGCTCTAACATTTATGCCTTGTTAAATACACAAATTTTGCTCGACTTTTTATTAAACACGTCACAAAGTCTTTGCCCGGGAATTAACCTTTTAAAGCCTAGCGGTAACTTTACGTACCGCCAGGTTTAACATTAAAAAATTCTACGTGGTGCCCACATTGCGTTTATGTGTTTTGTACGGATCTCAGAACAAACAGCAACTTTTGCCTTATAAAACGTTAAGAGACTGGTTTTTATAACCGAAGTGGAGAGTGTTTACAGCGCGGTACGCACTGAGTCCTTATATAAAACAGATACGCTTCGTCTTTAAAGGGTTAATGTTACAGAGCGCCAGATAATTTCATGTTTTTCGCTTTGTGTGGTTTTATACACGTTGTCTTCGAAATATTTAGTTTCGGATCCGGCGAAAAAGGAGGACACAAAGAACTAACAGGTAGTCACTCCGTCCCGGTAACTTACACTACGCGGACATGCGACATTTCCTCGTACGTGCGTGTGGTTGCAGCATCGAGCTCCCAGGTTTATTTCTCACGATTGGTATATTTCACAAACACATGACAATTCGTGACATTTGACACACCGTGTGAAAGGACGACTGCTGCAAATACCGTCCTCTCGTCCCTTTCCCACCGATTGTCAACAAAAGTGACACACGTGAAATAAATCGCGAGTGTTTGTTTACTTATCTCTACTTATCGAGGATTCCTGCGACATGTAAGGCGTCCAATGCGATGCAGTTTACTTCTTCGGTATTCCGAGATGTTACGCCTCCTATAGTGGTTGTTGTATGCTGCGTAACATTGCAGAAGAACGAAGACGTCAAGACTCCTTGTTGCCTTCTCTCAGCTCGTTTATACTTGACATGCAGACAAAAGTGGCGAGTGGTCAAATACACAAGTCGTGGTAATGCCATCATAATAAAATATTTGACAAGTGGAACACAGTACGAATGTTTGATAACACAGTCATGGAAAAGTTATGACAATTATATACGTGCCTCCTTGTACAATTAAAGATTACTGACTTATTTGTCAAATATATAAGTCGTGGGAATGCGGCTTAACAGCCAGGAAGATAATTTCTGCCGTTTTTTATTTAGCTGTTTAAACTCAAAACCTAAACGTATGGTAATCTTCATCACATGAAACCTTGACTCATCGCCAGGTATGTTGCTTAAAAAGGAAGTTCCGGATACGTATCCATAATCCTATAACAATTCGAAACTTTTGACCCCGGTTTTCAGGCCAAACTATAAAAGTTTCTCAAAATTAAAAAAGGAAACACCTGGTACAAAGGCTGCATTATTAGCGAACATCCCATAGCGCTAGTCTTGTAATAAATGAAGTTTCGCAGTCCTTCCCTCTTCTATTTACTCAAAGTAGATGTCGAGGGTGTTTTATTTTCACTTGATCACACGCAGACACACGCCACATTCGGCAGGACTCCTCTGGGCGAGGGATAGGCCCGTAATAAATGAAGTATGGAGATAAAACAGACGTTTTGAAGTTTAATTGCCTATATATATCAGCAGGAATCTTAAGTTTTTTCAGTTACAAAAAATTTTTATGCAAGCGCGAGGTCAAGTCCAAAGTGCCACGCTATCTCCCAGTGTCCTAAACATGTAACTTCACGTACGTCTACACACAAAATTCCTGTGACACTTCAGTAAAGTACAGAACAACATAATGATGTGTCACAGAGTTAATGAGATGGAAATTGGCACACATCGGGACAGGTTCGTTTTTACAGCTGTCATTTCAACTGCAGACGTGAGTTTGTCATGTACTGGAAGGCTTTCTTGTTTCTGATTCTGAGTTGCGTCTACGTGAAGCCAAATTACATTCAACGAGACAGAAGAATTATCAATGGACACCCAATGCCTACAGGTGAATTCTATGTATTTATGCAGAGTTACTGAAAAATATTTGTTTCTTGATCAATTTAAATATAAGGGAAGAGAAGATTGTGACGTAATAGAGGGGGTCTTTTGACTCGTGGTCATTTTGGTTATTTTAAGGCGATTCATCCCCTTTGTGTTCTAGCGTCACAATAAAACCAAGAAACGATCCGTCAGCATAACGTGTACAGTATTCTTAGGTGTCAAAATAGCTACATGTTTCGACTACTAAAAGTAGGCGTCATCAGACCGCACACAGAAGGAAGTAAAACGACAAAACTTATAACTACAATTTATAGTTTCAGACCTCAAAATTTACAGTACATTTTTTCTTTCCATGACACAACACCCCCCAGTGTGCCAGGGCCTTCTCATTATCGACGGTTCACGATCACACTCAGACACACCACACTCGGTAGGACTCCTCTGGACACGTGATCGGCCAGTCGCAGAGACCTCTACCTGACATACCAAACACTGAACAAGACAAACATGCATGCCCCCGGTGGGATTCAAAGCCGCAACCCCAACAAACGAGCGGCCGCCGCAGGCCCACGCCTTAGACCGCGCGGTCACTGGTAACGGAACAGTATCTAAGTCTAACGAAAGATATATCGCAGTTAAAATAATATAGATAAATGTGTGTAGACATTTATGTACAATACGTAGTCAGTAGGAAGTAGCTCTATATGTTTCATATCAAAATTTTATCAAAAAATAACTAAGTCGGTAGTTAGACTGGAACGATATTTTATTGGACTTCTTATGCAAACTACCAACTTCCTTATTTGATTCATATAATTTCGATATACAATATATACACCTACTCCATATTGATTTTTTGACGCAATCCATCGCTTTGTGTATATACATTTACACAAACAACACTGTGTGTTACTAACTCCCTGGAGCAGACGCCTGCTTGACGAGCTAACAGACACACTGCGTATTACGTCTCACACAACATCGTTCTGTTTAATGCCACACAACCAAGAATTACATTTATATTTTGTATCATTTGCTAGATCTCGCAAAATTTTACATTTTCACCTTGAATTTTAGGTTTTTTTAATCAACACACACCTGATGATGATCGGCTTGATCGAAACATGTAGTGTTTGAAAAAATAACAGTAATAAATACAGGGTGTGTCAGACGGAACACGCAGTGTTATTTACGTAATATTCCCTATAGGCAATATAATATAGGCCTACATAAATATTACATTTTATGAATATATTTATCTTATTTTATCTGCAATTTCCCTTTCATTATTACTACACAGGGTGAAGTTCCAGATCACAAACTGTAAACTGCAGTTGTTAGCACTACCCTTTTACTTTGTTTTATGTACAGCCTGATGAAAGCTACTTTCATTAGCCGAAACATGTAGCTACCTTTTGACATTTTAGCATACACGGTGTGTTGACGGACCATTTGTTGGTTTTACCGTGATCCGCAGTCAGTTTGGATCTGTAAAACGTCACTCAAAGGTCAAGGCCTTCATGTGAGGAATTTCCTTGCATAACAAGTAGTGTACATGTGACTTCATTATTATTACATTCCATATAAGCACTCTTTTAGTCGTGCCTTACTGGCTGTTCATAAATGGAGGGAAAGGGCTTGGATCAAGGCCAGGAGAGTGGGCCAAAATCGTCAGGCACGTAGGGAGCATGAAGGAAGCAGTAAATGCATGCAAAATTTCGATCAGCATGTTCCAAGGGAAGTGTATGGTCTTTTGGGATGTGACGCCGTGTATCTAATCGGATGGGCACGTTTCGTAGGAACCTGTCGCCTCAGTCTTCTACCCTGAAGATGGCAGCAGCGAGTTCCCTCGAAACGTCAATAAATATTTATCAAGATAGACAGCATCACATCCCAGAAGGACCTGATTTTGATGCCTCTGGAAGAAGGCGTAGATTGGAGGATGATAATGAAAGAGATCTTAGAGAAACAAGATGTGAGGGCTGGAAGGGAGAGATGTGGCTCAGAATAGAGAAGAGAGGTAAGATTTTGCGAACACGCTAACAAAAATTCTGAGTAGATAAAATCGTAGGATTTCGTGATTAGATGGATGATTATTTGAGAATAAAGACTGTCGTCACTGTGGCCATCAAGATCACCGACCTCTGCGATATGGCGGCCTACTGTTTCATGGCGTGTTATAGCCTCTGATAGCACCTGCCGACATACAAGATGTCACATCCCAGAAAACTGTAACCTTCAAGCTACTATTTGACTCCAGCAGTAAGTCTGCTGAATGTATCCAGTCGCTTGCTCATTTTCCTACTACCAGAATGTTTCATGCAAAAAAAATACCCTTTCCCATTAAGCCTTATACATTCGTGACATCCCTGTTAGTCAAAGCTTTCCTTATTTGGTTTGTGTCAACAATCGATCTCTGCCAACAGGTGTCCGCCATCCTGCTAATGTGTCCTTGAAGAAATGGAGTATGCCTGACGGTCAGTTCCGACATTTTTGTGGTGGTGTTGTTATTCACGTGACATGGATCCTTACTGCAGCTCACTGCTTCCCCGGTAGGTGAGTTCGGTATGCAGCTTACATCAGCGGTACGGCTGTGTTCTGCCGGCGCTTTACATCAAGTTGTGCACGGCGAAATGTACTGGTGGTGGGACTGCGTGAAGGGAACACGCATTTCCGTCATTCTAGGACGCTGTAATATGAAAGGAGACACAGAGTTCTAGTTCCAGAAGGTACAAAGGTGGAGCGGTGGGCTTAAAAGTCAGAGATCACGTATTCAAAACCGAAAGTGGATTCTTGTATCTTTAGAGTACTCAGTGTTATCAAGAAATAATCAGTGACTACAAACGAAATTTGGCGGCTGCAAGAAAAGTATATCTGGTAGCAGAAATCAAGTCTAAATGCGTACAAACGTAATTAATTCTATTTATTATACAGAAATACATGTTTCGACTTATTTACATCATCTTCAGGTTCACAATCTGTGTTTAAAACATATACAGGAAGGGATATAAATCCCCTATATGTTTTAAACCTAGATTGTGAATCTGAGGATGATATGAAATAGGTCGAAACATGTAGTTATGTATAATAAATAGAATTTAGTTGTGACTGGACGGATTTCGACTTGATATCTTTTATAAAAACACAACGGGATGACATCGTTTAAAAATGTACGTTGTAGATTTGCGTCATCTTTAAGTAACAAGTAAACAAATCAGGTACAGAGATTGCTGCTGTTACCCTATTTGTGGGTCAACCACCAGCAACAGCAACAGCAGCACCACTAAAATCACTGCAGTTAAAATAACTATTATCCACCTAAAGTCTTCACCTGCAAATCTTGAGTACATCTGGTGTGTTTGTGATGATGATTATGATTATTATGGTGATAATGACGCTGGTTGTGATGGTGGTGGCAACAACATGCCTTGTAATTTACATTTTGGAGGGGAGAGAATAGGTGTTCGGGATAATTTTATGGTTAAGGACAGACGAAATGTTGGAAAACCAGTGAAAAGACGAAAAGAACCAAGACGATGACACGGACATGGACCAGGTCTGTGCTGCTGATACTCGAATTCTGTGATGTGTTAAGCAGGAAATGACTAATATGATGTGGCAACAACGTTCGCGGCGGCGGCGGCGGCGGCGGCGGTGGCGGCGGCGGCGGTGGTGGTGGTGGTGGCTGTGGTGGTGGTGGTGGTGGTGGTGGCTGTAGTGGTGGTGGTGGTGGTGGCTGTGGTGGTGGTGGTGGTGGCTGTGGTGGTGGTGGTGGTGGTGGTGGTGGTGGTGGTGGTGGTGGTGGTGTGGTTGTTTGTGGTG
>BLKM01000300.1:72143-136969 GCA_013340265.1 Coptotermes formosanus
AGCAACTTTTACCTTATAAAACATTAAGAGATTGGTTTTTATAACCGAAGTGGAGAGTGTTTACAGCGCGGTACGCACTGAGTTCTTATACAAAAGGGATATGCTTCGTCTTTAAAGGGTTAAACCAGGTTCACGCCGAGATAGCTCAGTCGGTATAGCGACTCGCTACGGGCTAGAGGGTCCGGGGATCGAAACCCGGTGGGGGCGAGATTTTCCGCAGCCGTCCAGACCGGCCCTGGGGCCCACCCAGCCTCCTGTACAATGGGTACCGGGTCTCTTTCCCGGGGGTAAAGCGGCCGGGGCGTGGGGCTAGCCACCCCATCCCCTCCTCGTGCCAAGGCTCACGAACGGGTAGAGCTATACGTCTACTCCCCCTCTTGGATCCTCAGGGCCTGTTACAGGGTGAACCTTTACCTTTACCTTTAAACCACGTTCACTCTTTTCGGTAACAACCCTATTCATTGCTAATTACACGAAGACTGTTGAAAACTTACAGGGAAATTCTTAGCAACAAACTTCGCCAGGAAAACTTAAGGTCAGTAACTTCTACAGTTTTGTGCATACAGCTGCAATACTGACTAAAACTGACATACGTACTGCTGTCAACCAAAACGAGTTTTATTAGTTGTGTCGATATACGCTATATGTTTTTGTCGTACTGACTATCCTCAGGCATTTAAATGCATGACTTTAAAATTCCAAAATAAAGTTCATATATATGTATATATATATTACATTTTTCAGATTTAAAAAATTGTGAAGTCAAAATAGTCTTAAGTAACATAAAAATATAAACATTTTTATATTTCCCTGTGGAGTCGTCCAAAATCCAATTCAATGTGTGACAGTACTTTTTGCAGTGGGGCGAAAGACACCGTGGCAAGAAGGCCGCAGCGTCTTTCGGTTAAGAAAGAATGTATCTTCACATTCACTCCTCCACATGCCCATATGGCATACACAGGGACAAATTTGTGCCTCACGAAAATATTGCCTTAACAAAGTCTGTGTATTTCTTAGTTTTCACGGACCATAATTTTAGGACATAAAAGTAGGGGAGTTAATGTCGCTTTCGCTAACAAGTACGCGAGTTCGCCATGTTGTTGCAACTGGTTTTGGGAAATTATAAAAATAATACGTTTGGGAATTTTTACAATGGTACAATATTCACACAAATTTTCGTCAAAATCGGTCAACTGGTTCAACGGTTTAAATAAAAAAGCAAATAGGAAGTTGACCTGAAACATCAACATTTTAAGCCTTTCATCGTAAAAACAAAGCACATAATGTTCGCTTTTCAGAAGACTTCCTGTTCCCTTGAAGCTTCAGGTGAAGAGTGTGGACAGGTACCGCGTCACGGAGCTGGTAGTGTCTCCGCGGCAGAAGTAAGTAGCATGCATGGTGCGTACGTAATTAATAAAGCAAAAATCTTGGATAGTTAAAACGACATGTGTTCATAGGCAACGAAACTCTCAAATACGGCAACAGTGGCTTACAGTATAAAATAAAGTCTCGATGTTCGGGATTGTGAGCAATAAACCATCACGAACATCGGAATATGTAAAACACCTGTTTGTTTCTAAGAGGTTATAAAATACCGGTAACAAAACGTAAATCTATTCCCATTACAGGCCTGGATAGGCCCTGAGGTTTCCAGGGGGTTGAGGCTCCCAGATTTCAAGACAATCGGTACATGTAGGTGGTATGGGTGTCAGCCCAACACACCGGCCGCCTTTACCCCCCTCCCCCCAGGAGATGTTTCTGGTACTCTTTTCTCATTGAGAGTGGGTCGACCCCAGGGTCATGGTGCGGTCAGAAGGATTACAGCAATGAAAAATTCCAATGACATCATCAGGAATCGAACCCGCGACCTTCCGGCTTGTAGCGCAGTATCTTAACCAGCTGCCCCAAAATACCGGTAATAGACTATAAAATAACCTGTAACAGTACAAAAAGCAAGGTAATTCTCAAAGAAATACCAAATTTTCGCCCCATGAAGCATCATATCAACAAGCGTTGCAATCACGCGGCTGCTCGCCACACACACGCGCGCGTTTTATAGTTTCCTGCAGTCGCAAATGGAACAAATAAGGAAAGAACATGTCAGCCGAGAGGGTCACTCACTGCTCCGTAGTGGTCACTAGGTCTAGTGCAGGCACGTGTTTGTGGAATGTCCAAAAATATAGCAGCTACACATATTGTGTTTTACATTTTAGACCTGACACCGAAAGTAGCGTGCTGTGGGAGGTAGGCAACTAATACTGTATGAGGGTAAACTTTATAGGGGTATACAAAATTACATGTTCTACATAACAACAGTTTTTTGTCCAAAAAACACACTTGGCAATGTTACGAAATCGTGAAATTTTTTGAGACAAATTTTACATGAATAGAGTCAGTATTTGGGTACACAGAGAAATATATACGTAGGTACATACGTGTATAAATAACATACAAAATTATATTACATATATACGTACATATATATACCTACGTACATGCATGCATACATACGTACGTACGTACATACACACACACACACACATACATACATACATACATACATACATACATACATACATACACACACACACATACATACATACATACATACATACATACATACACACACACACACACACATACATGAATGCATGCATACATTCATTCATACGTACATTCATTCATACGTACATTCATTCATACGTACATACATACATACATACATACATACATACACACACATACATACACACACACACACACACATACATACATGAATGCATGCATACATTCATTCATACGTACATTCATTCATACGTACATACATACATACATACATACATACATACATACATACATACATACACACACACATACGTACATACATACATACATTACATACATACATACATACATACATACATACATACATTTTTCACACACACACACAAACACACACACACATATGCACCTGCAGAATTTAGAGTGACAACAGGATGTACAATAAGTCACAAGAGCCCAAAATATTCGGAACATGTACAATCCGAAGTTTTATAAAGAATGTACATAAGGCACAATAATATTACACAAAATTCGGATGAAAATATGACAATCATCAACATAACAAGAAATGTGTATTTACGTATCTTCTTAACATTACTATAAACTGGGCCTTTTCATTCATCAGACCGTAAGCCCACATGGTAAACTCTTGAATACATTTGTGTCACAATAATATGTGCTTTCTGAAATCACGATTCTTGTTTAGTTCGTCGAAGGAAACGGTACGTATTTACCATAACTGACAGACCCACTAATTCAACAGCCAAACACGAAGCAAAATCAAACACATGTATTGTCAAATTTGTGTGCAGTACAAAGTGACATCTTATTTTTTTCACCACACTCTTTTTCCTTCCTTTCTTCCTCTCCGCTTCCTTCTCCTTTACCAGCGTGCATTTTAATGGTTCTGTCAATTGCTGAGATTCCATTGCGTTTGTGATAGGTAAATAAATATTTATGCAGCAATGGCGGAATGTTGCTGACAGAGCAAAGCTGCAGTACTCAGAAAAAAACACGTTTTTGTCCACATAGACTGGCTCAGTACCAACACGTGACGAGGCACCACCCTTCTCTTATTTGTGCACGTGTCTCCAGTTGTCATTCTCTATACTTTTCTTTGCGAATTCATGTGAACTCTCCCTTTGCAGTGGAGGAAAAGCTACGGCCGACTTGGCACTACTGAGGACGCTGCAAATAATACAAGAACGACCGGCTGTCTTGCCTCCACCAGGATACAAACCCAGAGGTAATTATACTTTACCAAACACATAATTACGAATACATAAATTCATCATAAAAGGACATTTTATTTATCTCCAGTGATGGTCGCTGTGTAACAGGATAACTTTGGGTGCATAAAGAATAAGCATAAAAATGCGAAGGCAGAAAGCATTCAAAATATAAAATATCACGCTTTCCCTTCTCTGTAAATAAGATCTTCGCTCTTCTGGGATGTTACGCAGAATTGGTAATTACCAATCAACGCTACGTAACATCCCAGAAGAGCGAAGGTCTCATATCTAACGTGAAAACTATCGTTCAAGGAAATGGCTGCAGGGCAGTGATATCAAAACCAGTACAATATATGCAACCCTAAATACAGATATTCAGGACTACAATGTGACAGTATTCGCAGCAGACTGTACTACTCGTGTTAATTAAATCTGATGTCATTTAAGTAGCTAACAGCTCGAACTGTAATGGGGGATTTCGCCTGGCAGGGGTCATCACAAACTCTATTGCATCGGACGTGTCAGTGGATGGACATGCAGCAATTCAGCTGTAGAAACAACAGCGAGTCTCCGAATATAATCAGTCGCATTCAACGTACTGCACACACTGTCTCAAAAGTAGCCAAAACTATGACATAAAGAACGTGACTTTTTTTACCGTTGTAGTCCGTCCAGCTCCATTTATTTATTTATTTATTTATTTATTTATTGCTCACATACGGAACCTGTTATTATCTTAAGATTATATAGCGTCGAAGATCAGCATTATAAACAAATAATTATGGAAACTGCGTTCCATACACCACGAAAACTCGACCACACCTAATGAAAGACAGGGCTTCACTGAGTCGGCATCTCTCTGCGCAAAAGCAGAACAGTAGATAGCCGACATTCCGGACAAATCTTCTCAAGCAGATTCGTCGAAACCAGTCACGAAAGGTTGAAACAACTGTATTGAAGTTTGTGATTACGGCAGTTCGAGATTCCAAAAACCCAGTTTTATGAAATTCGAGACTCTACTGCATTCTTACATATATATATATATATGTATCACTCTCCTATGTGATCTGTTTACACAAGTAACCAACTTCATGCAGGGGAACCCTTTTGCAGAACCGAACAACCTGTCGGCTACACAAGATAGGCCCAACGATTCAAGGAACCCGAAGACTTACTAATGTGTTCACATTAACTCGTCGCTTGTCCCTGTTCTGAAATATTCACTCTCCCCTATGCTTTAATATATCTTTTCTACCTGCTTCCAGGCCCTTCATGCTGTGGCGTCTGCCGCGATAGCAGACATTTTGCGACATATTCATTTAATCTTTTACTGTGAATACAAGTGAACCCCACGCCCAATCCACAAACTGGATGGCCACATATTGTCTGTGTTTTTCGCCATTTTGTCCTTATATTCTCACATATTCCATACATCTCTAGACTCTCTCTTCCGTGATTTCACTTCCACAATGCTTTTGGAACATAATTCTACCCTGTTAGTCGTCAGCTACACAGACAAGGAAACTGCTATCCTGTGGCTAATCAGCGTAAAATAAGTGTTAGCTGCGAACACTGTACAATTGTTGAGTCTACTGTGGTTGTGCGCAGGTGAATGTCAAGTGTGTGGACTTGGAACACTAAACTCACACAAGCACGTGTTTCCGACAACATTGCACTGTGCCACCGTGCCTGTGGTGCAGAGAGGGGTGTGTCAACAGGCACTGGGGCCGTACATCAGGCTACAGCCAGGCACCATGTGTGCTGGTGGAGGTGACGCTGACGCATGCGTGGTAAGTTGACATTTCACTGCAAAACAGAGTGACTGTTTATCGTCATGTTTGTCTGAGAAGGCTGTAGATAGATCTGTTTTGTATAAATTTCACAAAAAGGAAACGCATATAAATTTTTGAAACACGCTGCGAATAACACAGCTACGAAGGAATAGCTTGGCATTACTCATTTTGGACTCATTTCGTAGTATCGTGTTCCGGAAAGACAAAGAAGTTTCGTAGACTGGATCGATCTTATTCCTAGCGATTAACAAGGATAATGCATTTTTAATACGCATATCTCAAGCAAATAAATTGAAATAATTGGCGTATACCAGAAACTGGTTTCGTTTCGTTTCGTTTCGTTTCGTTTCGCAGTCCTTCCCTCAACTACCTACTCACAGCAGGTGCTGAGGTTGTTTATTTCCACTTGATCATACCCAGACACACACCACAGTCGGTAGGACTCCTCTGGACGAGGGATCGGCCCGTCGCAGAGACCTCTACCTGACAACACAAACACTGTACAAGAGACAAACAACCATGCCCCCGGTGGGATTCGAACCCACGATCCCAGCAAGCGCTCGGCCGCAGACCCACGCCTTAGACCGCGCGGCCACTGGGATCGGCCCAGAAGATGGTATGATCAGTAAATTTTACTCCCCCCAGGCTTACTTTGACCTTCCTAACAGAATTCTGCTAAGCCAAGTTGCAATGTAACCGTGAAGAAGCATCTCCTCCATTTCGTATCGTTGTAAACAGGAAATGAATCGGAAAAATGTTCAGTATCTTTCCATTTAAACATATTTTACGTAACCACACTATTCTCATGGCGGTAAGAAACACACGGAACATATTATGCTAGTACAAATGAACCATTTGCTTTCCTGTGGCGCAACAAACCAAATGGGGCCTAGAATGTTTCTAGGTCCCACACAGAAACACCACACTCGGTAGGACTCCTCTGGACGAGGGATCGGCCCGTCGCAGAGACCTCCACCTCACAACACAACACTCACAACAGACAAACATCCATGCCCCCGGTGGGATTCGAACCCGCGATCCCAGCAAGTGCTCAGCCGAAGACCCACGCCTTAGACTGCGCGGCCACTGGGATCGGCAAGTGAACAATAAACAAATAAATAAATATAAACTAACCGAACATCTTATGTTTGAAACACAGTTAAGTGAATATACTTATTTTATAGCGTTTAATCAAACACTCGCGGAATTAACAACAAACAAACTTTTTTTTTGGTATTCATTGTCCCAGTTGGCTCTATACATATGCATAAACATAAAACCGTCAAATAGCCAACATTATGTATGTATGTATTTATTTATTTATTTATATATTAAAGTGGAGCGACTAGTTTCGGCCGTATTCGGCGATCCTCAGGCTCAATTCAAAAATTTGTTTGTACAAAAACTCCGCTTAAAGATAAAAAAGATGGAGGCCTTCACTTTGACAATGTTAGGTATTACATATTTGTGGTGTTGTATAATATAAAATAGATAAATATTAAGTTAAAAATTATTATTATACGTGGACTGTAGTCCAATTATATGGGTCATATGATCTCTTGAGTGTGGGTCCGATAGGTATACTTGTATATGTGGGATTCTGAAGTCGATAAATGTGCTTCTATGTTCTTCTTTTCTGTTTTTTGAGTTGTCCAATTTTATGAGGTATCTCCTTATGATTGATGTGCTGTTGTTTGTGTGGCGCGTGGCTATTGGCCTTCATGCAGTTGTTATGTAGAACCGGTTTCTTTCTGTTTTGTATTGCTTGCTGTTTCGATATTTATGGGCCCATAAGTATCGAAACATTGTCAAAGTGAAGGCCTCCGTCTTTTTTATCTTTATCTGGAGTTTTTGTACAAACAAGTTTTTGGATTGAGCCTGAGGATGGCCGAATACGGCCGAAATTAGTCGCTCCATTTTAATATATAAATAAATAAATAAATACGTACGTACGTACGTACATACACACACACACACACACACACACACACACATACATACATACATACATACATACATACATACATACATACACACACACATACACACATACATACATACATACATACATACATACATACATACATACATACATAGTGTTGGCTATTTGACGGTTTTTATGTTTATGCGAACAAACATTTGTCACATTACAAGGTACCTCCCGCATGTTTTGAACTTATTACAGAGCGAACCGTCATGGTGTGAGCACCTTCTGACAACACAGCGATAAACTCCCACAGAATGAATATCACGCATTCGTACAGAAGTTTGCAACGATGGACAGATCCTGACCTGAAATGTTAAACATTTATATGATAAGTGCATGTACTTCCTCTCTATTATAAATATTTTAAGCAATTTTAATTGAAAACATTGTAATTTTGACCACACATATGCACATCAGTAAAGGACCTGCCATTACTGCAATTCTTTTTTGGACACCTTTACGATAATGACAATGTAGAGGCCGAAACATGTAGCAGGCACATTGTAAAGTAACAAAGGACTGTTTGTTTTAATTGCGCAGTTGTTGCATTGAATGCCGTATACAATGTTAAGCTGTTTAACATAAGAATTATGCATACTTTCTTCTTCTTCTTCTTCTTCTTCTTCTTCTTCTTCTTCTTCTTC
This sequence comes from Coptotermes formosanus, assembly GCA_013340265.1. Taxonomy (NCBI): domain Eukaryota; kingdom Metazoa; phylum Arthropoda; class Insecta; order Blattodea; family Rhinotermitidae; genus Coptotermes; species Coptotermes formosanus. Next base: position 80,362 of record BLKM01000300.1, read on the forward strand.
TTCTAGCGGGTCTACAACTCTACGTGTGTTTTGGTCTGTTCAGTTATCCCTTTCCATTTATTTCCATCTTGTGCGAGTGTCTTCCAGTTTTTGACCTTCATCACTTTCAGGTCGTTCCTGACGTCTTCCTACCATCTTAATTTTGGTCTTCCGATGTGTCTTGGAGCTTTCGGTTTCCAATTTGTTATCTTTGTCACCGTCCTATCATCAGGCATTCTTTCAATATGGCCTAACCAACTGATTCTTTGGGATTTGACGTATCTCACTGTATTAGCACGGCTAACAAGGGTGTCCAGTTCATCATTTGTTCTGATTCTCCATCTATCTTCGCTCACTTTAATTGGCCCAAATATTTTGCTTCGTATTTTCCTTTCGAACACCAACAGTTTCTTTCAATATTAATGCATACTTTATTTAGTTTAGTTACAAATTCCTAAAACAAACCATACAATTAGCACTTTAAAGCTTAACTCAGTACAGACGTGATCACTTGAATGTGAGCGATGACTCGCCACTTTGCCTCCCCCGTCTCTATGACTACCAACTTCGGCCCAACGAACTACCCGCTCTACCCTGTATATAGAATTACAGAAAGACCAAACCTGGCGTAAACAAATTTCCGTCTTACGCAGGGCGATTCCGGGTCTTCACTTCTCTGCCAGGGTTCAGAAAAACCGGGACAAGTTTTGGCAGGTGTAGTCAGCTGGGGAAGAGGCTGTGCCATTAAAGGAGTGCCTGGAATCTACACAGAAGTCATGGTATACCGGAAATGGTTGCTAAGCACCATATCCGGATCTTCAGCGTCTGACAGCCCAGCCGTTGAAGAAGAAACACCCGCAATGTACATTCACGTTTTAGGGAGTACAAAATAAATATGCATAAGAAAGATTTCAAATTTTCAAAATGGTGAGGATCTATATTATATCCACCGCTTCACGAAATCCTGTAGCCCGTTCGGAGAGACTTTCTTGTATTCACTTTAAGAGCAGAGTTAGATATAATGAAGATGGAGGCAGTCTATTCGCCCGAAACACCGATATCAGGCTACAAGATGTCGTAAAGCAGAGGATAACCATCTGACCGGACAAGTTACTACTTAATGTCTCCAGCGAACAGCAACATTATTTTATCTGACCCATATCATTTGTCACTTCTCTGACGCTTGGATTATAGTTAAGCTGTAGCCGTAGAGCGACCCGCCGACATTCGCATTCCAGTAGCAGGGGAAGTGACAAACGATATTTGGAAAATAGAATATGAGTAATAACCCTACTTACAGATGCTTAGAATGCCAGACGTCAAATTACTCCACCTGCATTCCAAACATACCTCGTTAAGCCCCACGATCCTTCCTCTCCGAAGACGCTGATGTGCGAGAAACTCTTGTCACAGACTACAGTAACAGATTTGTAATTTAACAATCTAATTAAAAATATCTCAATTTTCCGCGATGTTACAGAGCTGTAGCTATCCATGTTAAACAAACTACAGTATATACAACAATATAATTCCTATGAAGTACGCCAGGGGAACATCTCTAATCCTTCCCTCAGTTCTTCGAACCAAATCACACAACCAGACCTCAAACTCGGTCACGACGTCTTCTTGCCAAACCCATTGCAATTCTGTATTCACTATTATTCATGCCATTTGACGCTACACAATCAGAGTTAGGACATTAATTATAAAATATTACTGACTTGTAATAACATTACAGAGCGAAATTAGTCTTCTACAGCGTCCGTGTTTGTCTGACAAGTAAACTTTCGTCGCTTCCCACTGCTGCTTTGTCGCGTATGTGAAAGGCAGGCTAGGACACGAGGCGACAGGAAATGATAACCGATTGTTTTCACATGAAATAATGACCCTACATATGTCAATTCTGTATTGGAAATAATACCAGCTAAAATATTTCTGCCATCTTGAGTTAGACGTCGTGTAGTTCGGTAGACAATTGCTGGCATTTTATCTTCTACTCTGAAGAAGAAGGCAGGTTATTCCTCCGAGCCCTTGGCGTCCATTTAACAAACTACACGGCTTCACGTCTCAGAAGACAGTAATTTTAACATAGACCTTAAAAAGCTTCAGGCTATTTTAAACTATTTGAAAACGTTAGCCATGAAATTTCAAGATAGCGAAGAATAACGATATTGTACGTCAGCATTTATGCCCACTGTTATCGCGCCGATAAATAAGCTAAAGTTTGCGTGACGCACACATAACAGCAGATGACTCAGCACCACGGAGGGCTCTTCCACCTTTTATGCCTACCTGAATAAAATGCTTCGTTAGGATATACGTACATTCTTTACAAGAATATGGACAAAATATTAAATTCAACATCTCGTGATGCACTCTTAAGCGCCGCAAAAAAGGAGAGGGCTGTGCCCTGGCGGGGCGTTGCGCGTTGGATCACCGTACATAGGCTGAGTGGCAAGAAGAGAGTGGCAGCTTATATGCGGCCCGAAAGGCGCTGCAACCCAGAGAAGGTTTAACCTTTTAAAGCCTAGCGGTAACTTTACGTACCGCCAGGTTTAACATTAAAAAATTCTACGTGGTGCCCACATTGCGTTTATGTGTTTTGTACGGATCTCAGAACAAACAGCAACTTTTGCCTTATAAAACATTAAGAGACTGGTTTTTATAACCGAAGTGGAGAGTGTTTACAGCGCGGTACGCACTGAGTCCTTATATAAAACAGATACGCTTCGTCTCTTAAGGGTTAAAGGAGGACTTCGTATATAACTTTAACTTTTCTAAATTTTCAAACGCTGGAATTTTAATAGCCATTTTTAGCTAGATATTTTAAAGCCATATTTGTGAATGTTTTATTTTTAGTACTTGCAATTTTAACATAAACGTGAACAAGGTTGGTGCGAAGTATTTACAAGGCATTAATTTTTCGCTGGACCCCGAAGTCCATTAGCATGTAATAATATTTGAATTTTAAAGGTTTCACAATTACTAATTATGCCATGTTACGTTTAGGCAGACGACTCGGGCCCCGTGAGGCAACTTACTAACCAGAACTGTCTCAAACCAAGGGCATTCCAGCATATTAATACAAACAATATTCAAAATGCATTAACCAAAAACACATAAAGAAACAATGTTCATTCAAGTTACATTAGCAAAAATTCGTAAGAGACAATATTGATGCCCAATTCGATTACACGTTGCAGGGTGTGACCAGAGCTCAAATAAAGTAATCAAGTCAACCCCACAACAATAACTGCAGCAACTTGCTACCATTACTTACGTAAAAAGCAGACAACGCCAAATACGTCAGTTCCATACAGTTTGGGGTAGGATGCCTTCTCCATCCCTGAGTCTCGACTCTCAGTGATAGTCCTTCCCTCTTCTACCTACTCACAGCAGGTGTCGAGGTTGTTTATTTTCACTTGATCACACTCAGACACACACCACAGTCTGTAGGACTCCTCTGGACGAGGGATCGGCCCGTCGCAGAGACCTCTACCTGACAACACAAACACTGTACAAGAGAGAGACATCCCTGCCCCCGGTGGGATTCGAACCCACGATCCCAGCAAGCGCTCTGCCGCAGACCTACGCCTTAGGCCTCGCGGCCACTGGGATCGGCCTCGACTCTTAGTTTGGGTCCCAAAAACACCCAGCCGGCCTTCGCAGTGGGTATAGCAACCGAAAGACACGGACAGGGACACAGCTACAGGCCCCAGCAAAGGTTCCTATACAGTAGGTAAAATTCACCGCAGAAGATGCCACGAAGGCCCACAGGGGGAGTAGGCCTATAGCTCTACACTTTCTTTAACCTCAGCGCTAAATGGGAATTTGTTCAACGTCATGCCCCGGCCACTTTACCCCCCCCCCCCCCCGGGAAAAACCGGTATGCTTTGTATAGGAAGCTGGGTTAGGGCCAGGGTCGTTCTGGATTAGTGCGGGAACTCTCGCCCTCACCAGAAATCGATCCCCGGACCGTCCAGCCCGTAGCGAGGCGCTATACCAACTACGCTACCCCAGCCCACCAACAGGGGCCCGCAACATAGTAAAATTACAAAACAGAATAACATGGTAACTTCCTAACCATCCCCCAACATTTCCCAGGTACGGACAAATCGCTGGGTGCATGCCCGAACGGAATCGAAATGGTAAGGAAATATAGACCCCCAGACATATTCTGTTTCACACAGGAGCTGCACGGAATGGAGTCGGCCCACCGCAATTACCTCTCCACGGGAAGACAGGGATTACGGATCCAGTTCGTGAAGCACCAGACTCAGTTATTTCTCACACATGACTAAGCAGAATACAAACTTACGTAAGAGCACTTTAGCCTGCTGTGTAAGCTAACGTACGTAGTTGACCGGCTGTGCTGATAAAGCCGCTCTGCTGGGGCTTCTCGTTACATCACATAACAATCCTAGCCCCAGCCCTACCTTAGTCTGAAAAGGCAAAGTTCACATTCGCCCTAACCTTTTAAAGCCTAGCGGTAACTTTACGTTTAACATTCAAAAATTTTACGTGGTGCCCACATTGCGTTTATGTGTTTTGTAAGGATCTCAGAACAAACAGCAACTTTTGCCTTATAAAACATTAAGAGATTGGTTTTTATAACCGAAGTGGAGAGTGTTTACAGCGCGGTACGCACTGAGGCCTTATATAAAACAGATACGCTTCGTCTTTAACCTTTTAAAGCCTAGCGGTAACTTTACATACGACCAGGTTTAACATTAAAATATTCTACGTGGTGCCCACATTGCGTTTATGTGTTTTGTACGGATCACAGAACAAACAGCAACTTTTGCCTTATAAAACATTAAGAGACTGGTTTTTATAACCGAAGCGGAGAGTGTTTAGAGCGCGGTACGCACTGAGTCCTTATATAAAACAGATACGCTTCGTCTTTAAAGGGTTAAGAAGGCCGTGCCATGGTTCAGGCGGTTAGACGCCGGCCTCCCACCGCGGAGGCCCGGGTTCGATCCCGGGTCAGTCCATGTGGGATTTGTGGTGGACAAAGTGGCACTGGGATAGGTTTTTCTCCGAGTTCTTCGGTTTTCCCTGTCAATTTCATTCCACTGGTGCTCCATTACTAGGAAAAGGACAAAAAATAATGATCATCATCTTCATCTTCATCATAGGGTTGCACAATAAGCCTCATGGCTGCAGTGCGTCCGTAGCGTCTGCTGCGGGGCCCTTCACCACTTAAAAAAAAAGGGTTAAGAAACTACTCAACTACACACTCCTTTTACACTGCAAATCAGCAATTTTTGTGTATAGATGATCTTTGATATTTTTTGTAAAATGTATATAGTACTACATATGTATATAGTACTACAAAATTGTGTATATTTGTGTATTTATGGCTTGTTTTACTGTTGTATTCCGAGACGTCCTCAAGTTGCCGAGTACAGCGTACCCTTCTTCTTGCTCTACGGCATCGGGAATAGAAGTTTTTAGAAAAGGGTATTGAGGAGCAGGAGGGTCTCGTTCTGCCGACGATCTCAGCAAACGACTCGTTCCTCCTGGAGCAGTCCGTTTATTGGTGTTGACAATACAGTCAGACTGAATTGGTCACCAACTGTTGGTCACAAGTACACAGTCAGACCGAACTGGTCACCAACCGTTGGTCACAAGTACACAGTCAGACCGAACTGGTCACCAACCGTTGGTCACAGTACACGCAGCAGCCCGGCCCCGACGGATAAGTCGCAGACGTACCGGAACAGCACAAGCACAGGTAGTAGCAGAAACGAAGACAGAGCCGCGGGCAGTTCCGGGCCGGGGGTTATATATCCCATACTCAGGGTGTGGCGAGTCTAAGGGTTCGCTCTCTGCCCGACATATGATGGTGACGTCGCGACTAAGCGTCACGCTATGGTCCATAATAAGCGCCTTGTGACCAAGTAAATACAGCTAGATACACAGTGTGGCCTGTCCCGGCCTTACAAAGCTAGTACAGGATGCCATGTATCATCCAACATAAACTAACAATGACAATGAAATACCTCTACATTATGCTGCATACATGCACAACATTACTGTGAACCATTAATGGATCCATGGAATATGTGTGTGTGTGTGTGTGTGTGTGTGTGTATGTATGCATGTATGTATGTATGTACGTATGAACGTACGTATGTATGTATGTATGTATGTATGTATGTATGTATGTATGTATGTATGTATGTATGTATGTTTGTATGTATGTACTATGCACGTACGTACGTATGTATGTATGTATGTATGTATGTATGTATGTATGTACGTACGTATGAACGTATGTATGTATGTATGTATGTATGCATGTATGTACGTATGAACGTATGTATGTATGTATGTATGTGTGTATGTATGTACTATGCACTATGTATGTATGTATGTATGTATGTATGTATGTATGTGTGTGTGTATGTGTATGTATGTTTGTACGTATGTATGTATGTGTGTATATGTATGTATGTATGTATGTATGTATGTATGTATGTAAGAAAGTCCCACGAGCTGCCACTGCTTAGCACACTTTCATTTATTTGCGTTTTTTTTTTTTCGTTTTCTCTCACGCTGTTATCTGTAGTTTGCAGATGTCGCTACTAGTCCGAAGGCTAACCAGTAAGATACAACTGCTATCTCCCACCACAGCCGCCAGCTGCTTGGCACGCAGTAGCTTCCTGTCCAAGCTGGGCTGTGAGTGGATTCTGGAAGTGCCCTGAGTGTGCTGCTTTGCATACCGACCGCATACATCTGCATATCTGTCAGTAAGCAGTCTGGCCCCTTGTTCTATTAAATTTACAATTTCCTTTAAATTATTTAAAATGTATAAGTTTCTACATACTAGTTTACATTTTATGTATTACTCTTTTAAACCCTTTTTAATAATTAAAATAAGTATGAATTTATACTATGCTTTAAAAATTATGAGTTGACAGATATTACTTTAAAATGTGCATGTTTTAATGTTATTTTACCAAGCCAGTCAATGCGGGATACCTGCTGGAAAATGATGTCACTGGAACAAGTGTTTTTTGCGAAAACTTTGTTTTCCCTCTTAGAGTTATTCCTTAATTACCGATCCAGTTGCATATTTATAGTTTTCTAGCTAAATCGCATTTTACACTCAAACTATACATGAAATACGATATTTACATTTCAAGAGCAAGGATTCATTTTTTTATTCCACAAAAAAACGCGGCGAAGAAGACGTCGATAAATTCTCCTTAATACTTTTGGTGTTCACAGGAGATTTCTTCTTTCCCGCACTTATATTTTTGAAATCTTTTTCTCTGAAACTGAAGTTTCTAAAAAAAGGCAATGTGAGTTACCATTATAGAGAAAATTAAAGAAGGTAATTTAAAATAGCCGGATTTTCACACATTTCTGCAAAGGATTTATGTGTTTACTCAAGTATATCGTAGATTTACAAGTAAAAAAAGTGAAAAATAATTTAGTAAATACCTCGAAATGACCTTCTAATGGGTGTGTTGACATTTTCATATGTGGTAGGGTAACTGCATGGCATCTGATATCTTTAACACACAGATACGGCAAATTTTACTTCGTAAGATTTTATATTAACATATCCGTGTCTATGTTTTTGCAAGCGCTGGCATTAGTACAGTAAATTATATGTAAATTTAAGGTTATAATGCGAGGGATTTAACTAATATTACTGGGAAGAATTACCAAATCGTGGTTAAGTTTAACACCCTGACACATTTTCTCTCCGCCAGATATTTATCCATAAGACAAACCGCGCCTTAGCAATTTTTACAAACCAGCCAATTTAAATAATGTAAAAGGTAGATTTTACCCTAGAACGGGCCATCTAGGCCAAGAACGGAAGAAGATATATAGCTCTAATTTTCCTTTAACTTCGGCCCTAGATGGGGTTGGGTGTTCAACGCCACGACCCGGCTTCTGTGCCCCCGGGGTAGAGACCCGGTAACTATTGTACAGCAAGGTGGGTGGGCCCCAGGTCTGTCGGTATGGACGCCGAAAATGTCACCCCCACTGGGATTCGATCCCCGGACCCCGGATCGTCCAGGGCGTAGTGGGTCCCTCTACTGACTACGCTATCCCGGCCCACTAAGAGTTACGTACATAGGCCTAACATGTACCTAAAACACTGTCCCTTATTTAAGCCCATAGGAGGTACAACGCGTAATGGTCACATTTACCCTTTGAGACTTGCTGAGAAATAAATACATGGGAAGTGGATGTTAGTGAATGAAATAAACACCTGCTGGTTGGCCTCGATTTGTCGGCCGTTCTAATGATCCATGCAATCATGAGTACACGTGTACAGTTCGGTTTCGTTTCGCAGTCCTTCCCTCTTCTACTTGTTCACAGCAGGTGTCGAGGTTGTTTATTTTCACTTGATCACACTCACACACACACCACAGTCGGTAAGACTCCTCTGGACGGGGGATCGACCCGTCGCAGAGACCTCTACCTGACAACACAAACACTGTACAAGACAAACATCCATGCCCCCTGTGGGATTCGAACCCACGATCCCAGCAAGCGCTAGGCCGCAGACCCACGCCTTAACAGGTCTATTTAGTGACTATTAATTGTCTGTACAAGCATTAAATACAAACAATAATAATTCCTGTTTCGCCAACAGATGGCCCGCCATTGGTACATGATTGCGACGCTTGTTATGGCAGTTGCTTCAACTGTGCACAGCGCCAAGTTTCTGGCAATATTCCCAGTTCCAGCAAAGAGCCACAACATTGTCTTCACAGCTCTGACTCGTGAACTTGCTCGTAGAGGACATCACGTGACCGTCATAAGTTCTTTTCCGGAACAGCCGCCCGTACCAAATATAACGGATATTGAAGTGAAGGTGTTTCTCCCAGACGTCCGTAAGTTTGCATGACTGTCGACTTACTGGTGTGTTCTGGTGGCGCCCGTGGGCGAATCTAGCGCCTCTATCTTCTCTGAGACCATGAAGAAAGAGGCACCATAGAGTTCTCCGAAACTTTGCCATAAGCATCTACTTATTTATATATCTACCTGTCTGTCTGTCTGTCTGTCTGTCTGTGTGTCTGTCTATCTGTGTTTCTATTTATCTGTCCGTCTATCTACCTATCTGTGTGTCTGTATATTTCTATTTACCTGTCGGTCTGTCTCTTTCTATTTATCTGTCTGTCTATTTTTCTGTCTGTCTGTCTGTCCATCTATCTATCTATCTATCTATCTATCTGTACGTCTGTCTGTCTGCCTGCCTGTCTGTCTACCTATCTATCTATGTGTCTATCTATTTGTCTGTCTGTCTGTCTGTCTGTCTGCCTATCTATTCATCCATCCATCCATCCATCCATCCATCCATCCATCTGCCTACCTGTTTATCTGATTAGCTATTTATTAATTTATTTATCTATTTTTATCTTTACATATATTTGTCCGTTTAGCTATCTACACACCTATCTACCCAATTATCTATTTATTTATATCTATATATATTATATATTATCTACCTGTACAAGGTCTACCTATATATCTATATATATTTGTCTGTCTGTCTCCTAACTACGCCATTTTACGGTTGTGTTATGAATAAAAGCCCCTTCCAGGAAGGTCAGAGCACTGGTGTGCAGCTTTTCTACACTAACGTGCTTCAACGTCCAAAATTTGTAAAGATTCTTTTTGTATAGGACGCAACACAGTCAGGCCATACTGATAGATTTAATATCTTTATGTCCCCCCCCCTTCATCTGAACTTTTTCGGAATTAAATACAATAATTTTATAAGGTTCAAAATTATCAACAAATTTTCAATTTATAAACCCAAAAATTGACAAGACTACGCAACAGTAACTGTATGTATTTGATTATCTGTACTGATATTTGCCGCATGAACCGTCTCTTATCACTACAACACGAAGAACAATGAGCCTGTACTTAGCGAAACATTAACAACTGTCTGAGCTATGGCGAATGCACAGGAAGATTTGGGAGCCGATTCCGCGTCTATCTTCTGACGACAAGATTTACATTTCATATAATTACACATTGCAGTCATATAACATAAAACCCGAGACGGGAAGACAGTCAGCTCTGAAGATGACGTGCGTACAGTGCCATGCATAAGTCAGAAAATGAACAGTGTCCAAATAATAATGAAATAAAACTATCATTACCGCAGAAATGTAGCGAAATAAGAGGGAAAACTACTCGCAGACATTTTGTATGTACTTTATACTACATTACTTCCTTGCCGTTATCTAATACACACAAGTCTATTCCCAGCTAACAGAACAATTTTACTGCTCGTACATGTTTCGGCTGCAAACCGCAGCCATCTTCAGGGAGCTAGAAGTTTGAAGGTAGGTACAGCGTGCTATAAAGATTGTTAGATATAAATGGTAAATATTTACACATATGTCGTTCCATAAATATAAAGTATTATTACAATCTTATTAAAATTATAACAAAATTGAAGCATCAAAATAACGAAAAATTTACTATCTAAATTTCCGGTGATAGAGGATTTCTCTCCAGTTTTAGGACTTAAATACTCCGTGTACAATCCATGAATGAAGGTACTGTACTCATGGAGTGCACACAGAATATCTAAATCTGGGATCTCCGCTCTACTAAAAACTGGACAGAAGCCGTGTATTGCCAGAAGTGTGGGTAGTGCCTTTTACTGAATTTTGATACTCCACTTGTGTTCCAGTTTCCAAGACGGAAAGTAATCTGTTTTATATAAGTACTCAGTGCGTACCGCGCTGTAAACACTCTCCACTTCGGTTATAAAAACCAGTCTCTTAATGTTTTATAAGGCAAAAGTTGCTGTTTGTTCTGAGATCCACACAAAACACATAAAAGCAATGTGGGCACTACGTCGAATTTTTTAATGTTAAACCTGGTCGTATGTAAAGTTACCGCTAGGCTTTAAAAGGTTAATATACTTTAATAATACTGTATATTTATGTAATGAAACTAATATTATAAACATTTTACCATTTATATTTGACAAACTGTAAAGCATGCTGTGCATGTTTTCGACACTTGTGGCACAGTGACGATGACTGCAGTTGGCAGCCGAAACATGTAGAAGCAAAAAAACCAATTGAGGAACTAGCTGGGAATAAACTTGTGTGCCTTTGTATATATGTTCCAGTTCTATCCAATTTCTTTGATACAAGAGACGGCACTATAATTGAAGAATCAAGACTTATCTGGGACTCAGGGGTGTCATATTGCTTTACAATCCTGCAGCACCCAGAAGTTCAGAAACTCGTACATTCCGAACATCATCATTTTGACGCCATCATCTTGGAAGCTTTCTCAAACGACTGCTTCGTGGGCTTCGCGCATAAATTTAAAGCTGCCCTAATTCAGATCTGCCCATTTGGAGGTGCTAATTGGATGGGAGCCTGGGTTGGAAACCCCACTCCCTACTCGTACATTCCTGATCCATTTCTTCACTACAGTCACCATATGAATTTTTGGGAACGTCTAGTGAATACACTAGTTGGAGTTTACTGGAGAGTTGGGCACGAGTTTTATAGCATCCCAAAACAAGAAGCAGCGATGAAGCAGCTTTTCAACTTCACGGAACCTGTCCCGCCACTAACAGAACTTCTTCGTAAAACCTCGCTTTTGCTAGTCAACAACCACTTCAGCCTGAATTACCCGAAACCATTAATGCCTAACTTAATCGAAGTTGGTGGAATGCACGTCCAGCCACCGAAAGAACTATCAGAGGTGAGATATGTCACAGGTATTTGTGTTGCCTCAAATTAATTCACTTTATACAGGACGTTCATTCTGAAAAGCAACCCCACTTTATAACAAAAGTGTCCGTATATTGTGCCACTGACAACACGTACACTGCAAACAAACTCTGCATGGCCGGGACATCCCATGACATTTTCTGTACTCACAGGCATGACAAAAGAGACACCATATGTGTCCTAAGTGTAAGTAAATGAAGTAATGTTCTACAACGAATTCTCTTTGTACCAAAATAAGATCAACCTTGCATCTAATACGCTTTAATAACTGCATTTACTTGCAATATAATAAAGAAAGGCTGCCCTCTCGCTTTATTTTTGAAACTAAGGTTTTCGCCCCGTCACTGACATAATAAGTTGCTGGATATGTATAGAGTGATAGTTCCATCTCGCACATGTAGCGAGCAAAAATTCTAAAGGTGCGGGTGCATTACAAATGTACGCCCTGTAGTCAGTACACTTGACTACATTTACAAATTTCGTTGTTATATGTTGTTACAAGACTTGTATGGTGCGGACTGGGGATTCAAGTGTTGACGTCTTCAAGTTCGTGGCGGTAAACCAATACAGTTTTGAAAATAATTGGTACAACCTGAAATATCACATGAGGTCGTGTGTCAACACTTGTAAATATTTATGTTTAATGTCTGTTTATAAAATAAGGGTATTAAAGGCAAGGAAATTAGAATAATTTCAAGAGAGAAATATTAAAACACATTTTAAAATCTAATGTGAGCAACACTTTCGCTTAAGGACCTGGCAATCAGAAATATCAGAGTTTTTCTTTTTTACAAACATCCCCTACTATAAAGCTCTTTATTGCGTAGATCCCTGACTATACTACTTCGTGACGTAACAACTTCTCTTATTACATAGTTCTGCGTCAATTCCCTTCACTGAAAGCGATAACTCACGCTCTTTCATTGAAGGACCTACAAAAATACCTAGACGAGGCCTCACATGGAGTGATTTACTTCAGCATGGGTTCCGTTCTACAAGGCTCCCAGATGCCCGAGTCCATGAGAACTGCGTTCCTGGAAGCGTTCTCCAAACTGAAGCAGCGAGTGCTCTGGAAGTGGGAGACGGACTCGTTACCGGGACAGCCCAGCAATGTTAAGTTGGGCAAATGGCTGCCGCAGTCCGACATTCTGGGTAAGTTAGTGTAAAATCGGTTTAAATCCCTCTTTTCTGTGAAGATAAACTGCAGTTTAATTAGTGCGAAAGCCCACTGAAATTCAACTTTCGCATTTTCATCTCTCGCCCCTTTGTTACCTTACGTGCACAGTTGTGTTCAGCTTTGTCGGTAACTATGACTGTATTTACTGCAAATATTTACACATCTGTTGGGTGAATCATATATATTATTTCGCCGAAATGTTTCAACTAATAATAATAGCCATCCTCAGAGACATTGTTTGCGACGATACGTTTTTTCAGCAAGTGCTTCTTTGCGTCAAAGGTCTCGTGAGGACCGGTAATTTGATTACGCGAAACATGTTGCGGGAGTAATAATAATCATATATACCAACACACGCAAAAATTAATTTCAGAAATGAAAACCAACTAAATGTATAAATTTTTAACTATTTGCTACGTTTTATTCACGATTTTTTTTCCAACATATTTCGGCGAGCTGCCATCTTTAGAGAGGACACACTACTTTGTTATATAAAACACTTCACACATTAAAACGTGCCGTCCGTGCTGTTATTAAAATATTCTTAAAATGTTAAAATCCTCTAAAATTCGTAAAATGTGTCCTGGTTTTCCAAAACTAGGACAGAAAGCCAACAAAATCATGCAGAACCGATAAATAACGTACTAATTTTAGAGAATTTTAACATTTTAAGAAGCTTTTAATAATAGCACGAACAGCACATTTTAATGTCTCAAGTGTTTTATACAATAAAGTGATGTATCCTCCCTGAATATGGCAGCTCGCCGGAACATGTTGGAGGAAAAATCGTGAATAAAACGTAATGATAGCACAAAAATTGTGCATTTAGTTAGTTTTCATTTCCGAAATCGATTTTAATGCACGGAGATGAGCAGAATAAAACACGTAAAATTATTTGGAAATAAATGTAGTCTTACATATATCCAGTGCACGCAAGAAGTTTAATATCAAATTTTGTCAGTTACAAAGGGGGAAGAACATAAGTTGAGTGAGTTCCAAAACAGGGTGCTGAAGAAGACGGTTGGGCCCGAGTAGGACGAGGTAACAGGAGAGTGAACAAGAGTGGGGAAAAGGGGCTTTGTGAACTGTGCTCCTCGCCAAATATCATCGGGTGATCAAATGAAGAAGAATGAGATGGGTGGCGCATGTAGCACATATGGGGGAGAGGAAAGGTGCATACAGGTTTTCTGATGGGGAAACAAGATAGAAAGTTTCCACGTGGAAGACCTCGGCGTAGATGGGAGAATAGCATTATATTGCATCTTAATTACTTTGCAAGGGCGTGGACTGGATTGATGTGGGTCAGGATAGAAAGAATTGGCGGGCTCTTGTGTACACGGTGATGAGCAACCGTGTCCCATAAAATGCGGGGAATTTCTTGATTTCCTCAGGAGCTGTTAGACTATCGAGGAAGACTCTACCCCATGGAGTTATTTAGATGTTTCTTTTCTACCCTATATGGGCCACAACCCATGCCCAACCATTTTCAACACGAACATTCAAAATATTTGACCGAATCGTAATATTTTTGTTGCAGCACATCCAAACGTGAAACTCTTCATCACACATGGCGGACTGCTTAGCAAACAGGAGGCCATAACGCGCGGCGTCCCGTTGCTGGGAATACCCATATACGGAGATCAGCGTCTGAATATGCGAAAGGCTGAGATTTCGGGATATGGAATTCTGCTAGAATTTGAAAACATCACTACCGACTCTGTGCTGTGGGCTATACGAACGGCCCTGGAACCAAGGTACCTTGTGAAACGTTTGTACCTGAAACCGCCCAGCTACATGAAACTTGCACTTAAGGCACCATGATCCTTGACCCTCTCTTACACGTATAGATTGTCTTTTTTTTTTTAATCTACGAGACTACACCGCTGTGGGTGGCTAGCTTCAACTTCTCGTCTCTTAAAACCCCAGAAAAGAGCCAGGATATCCATCGCATACCGTCCAGAGAGGGCCCCCTAGTAGGTAAGCATATCCATCGTGTATGGTCCTAGAGAAGGCCTTAGGGACGGTCAGAAAGCGGTGATGAATAAGTGTCGTTTCTGCCGGGAATCCGAGCCCGGTTCACTGGTCGTCCAGCCCCTAGCTCAATAGACATACCGACCCTGCTGCCTAGCGCTCCAAGTTGTGCACAGAAAAAGAGATATCGAAAGAGACACACCTTAAAGACTTCATGTAATAACGTACGATTCCCACATCTTATACGTTTTTGTGACGGCATACTCTTAACTTCAGGTAAAAACGTACACAATTTTAGTATTTACGTTACACCCGAATCCCATTACTCAAACTGTAAATAATATAGAGGTACCGCCATAACGGCTTTTTCTGTCATACCACATTTAATCTAATATCTCCGACTGCATTCTAGGGAACTGAGCCTTTTAGGGCCCAGTGCTTTTCACCTGCTGTAACACGAAAAAATTAATCATTTTCCCAAATAGTTTTTAATACGCTTCAATGAGTTTTCACAGTGACCACCTACTATTTTTCAAAAATTTATTTACCTGTTGACTGCCGCCACAATGGAGACGAACTTTTTTGTCAGTAAGGTACGAATTAAGTCTTTATATGTAATATATAATATACAAAATATATTACCATTTATTCGTAACAAATAATAATTATAATATATTATATAATCTACAATATACACTTACAAATATAGATAAGAACACTCTTCAAAGAATTGAAAAAACTCATGTCTGGTCCACTAATGTATGCACTGTTATACTACGCGATTCCGTTAACTGAAAGTGGTGTTTCAGAATTCTGAATTACGTTAGCAGAGCTCATAACCTGCAATAAATGTTATGCCTTTTTCTCAAGTTCCATATATTCTACGTCTGTTTACAGGTACCGTGAGAATGTTCAGCGAGTGTCCCGTATCTACCGGGACCAGCCACTCACACCACTTGAACAGGCTGCGTACTGGACTGAGTACGTGATCCGGCACAAGGGAGCGCCTCACTTGCGTTCAGCAGCACTGGACCTGGCCTGGTACCAGTACTTCCTGCTAGATGTCATCGCTGTGCTGGCGCTAGCTTTCGGAGCAGCTTCAGCCGTAACATTTCTTATTCTCAGGGCAACTTTCAGGAAAATGTGCCGTAGCGAATCAAAAACCAAGCGCCTTCGTCCAAATAAGAAAACAGACTGACGTGTGACACACATTAGAATACATTTTGAATGTTCCTTCCTTTCGGACAAATAACTACCAATCAATTTGACGCTATCCATCAACGTAGTGTGATTTATGTGACTGACTAAGTCCATGAAGCAGAGTCCTTCCTGAAGAGTTAATAGGTCCGCGGCTACTCAAGAAATTCCCTGTAGTGTATTGAATCCAGAGGTCTGTTACCGCATTCATATGAACTTACCACCTGTCCCTAGTTTAAGCCTCATTTATCCAGTCCACGTCCGTATTCAGTTTCTTGAATACCTAGTTTAATATTATTCTTCTATCTACGCCTAGGTCATGCTAGTTACCTTTTTCCCTCAGATCTCCCCACCAACACTCTGTATTCACTTTTCTGTCTCCCATACGTACCACATGCCCCACCCATCTCATTCTTCGTGATTTGATCACCCCAATAATATTCGGTGAGGAGTACATACCATGAAACTCCTCGTTATGTAGTCTTCCCCACTCCCCTGTCACCTCGTCCGTCTTAGGCCCAAATATCCTCCTCAGCATCCTATTCTCAGACACCTCAGCCTATGTTCCTCCATCAGTGTGGCAGACCAAGTTTCAAACCCATATAAAACAACACGCAAAATTATAAATCTGTAAGTCTTAATCTTTGTATTTTTCGATAGCAAACTGGAAGACAAAAGTTTTTGCACCGAATGATAGCACGCGCTATCTGACTTCAATTCGCTCTTAATTTCTTCACGAATGGAATTTTGATCTGTTAATGTTGTTTCCAAATATCCGAACTGCTCCCCTTTCTCAAAGGATTTATTATCTACCCTCACATTGCAATTTTGTGCTGCATGCTAGTCTCGAGACATGATCATGCTCTTAGTTTTCTCAGCATTTTTCTAGACCAAATTCTTACTAACGGCTACAAAAGCTTCTGCGTTTTTCTTTACAAAACATATGCCGTCACCCACTACATTACTGTCAACAGCATAAACCGTAAGCTGATGTGTTCCGTTCAGTATCATTCCCTCCTGGCTTACCTAAACCCTCGTAATGGCATATTCTAAAGCAAAGTTGAAAATCAATGGCGATAAAGAGTCTCCTTGTTTCAAACCAATCTTAACAGCAAACGTGTCAGGCAAATATTTGCCTACCTTGACTCTGACACAGGTTTCATTTGTAGCCGTTTTTATTAGCCTTACTGGTTTCATAGGGAGACCAAACTCAGCATCACACACGACATCTCTTCTAATTGAATCATGGGCCTTCTTGATGTATATACATAGACGATGACCTGCCTCATTCTAGTCCCATTTTTTCTGAAGTATTTGAACAATGCACAATACGTAACCAGTAGCTGACGTGTTACGTCGAAATCCACACTGATGATCTCCAATAATTTCGTCTGAATACGGAGTTAACTTTGAGCAAAAATGTTGTATAGAATTGTGTACGCAGTTGATGCAAGCGATATGCCTCGATAATTAATACAATCTGTTTTTATCACCCTTCTTATAAACAGGTACAATGACTGACTCATTCCACTGCTGAGGCAATTCCTCCTTATTTCAAACTGAATTAATAAGCTTAGGGATCTCAGAACGAAATGTTCTACCTCCTGCTTTGGTCGATTCTATTGCAATTGTATCAATTTAACCTACAATTATTGTGTTTTATGACACAAAAATAAAATAACAAGGGTGTATTTTTTCGTTTAGTACTTTATGTTAATTTTATCAATCCTTGCTGATTTGTGCCTTTGTCCTTTTCAATTGCCATCTCAAATTCAAAGGCACTGGGCTGAGCCACTAGTCGCTCTGCTGTGTGTATTTCAGCCTGCCTAATATCATTTAACCCTCTGTATATTCAATAGCTGACAGACATTATTACTTCCCCGAGCCAGAATACTATGGGAGTCTGTAACCAGATTACCCTGCTCATCCTTTACTAAGTTAGTTCTAGGTTGTTAACACTCCTTAAAGCCACTGATGTCCCTATACAAGTCTCTGATATTTTTTATCTTTCTCTTTGTTTCAAGGCCATTAAATTTAGCTTTCAAATATTCTTTTTTTTTCCTGAGATATCTACTGGCTTCACACCTTACATTTTTTATAATATCTTTAATGTTTTCCCAAGCCAAATTTATGTCCTCGTTAATATTTAATTTCTCCAAAGCTGCAGACCTGTTTGAGATTTTAATAATATTCTTTCCTAACTTCCAAATCGCTTAGCTTCTCGACACTGAATCTTTCCTCACCCCAATTCTGTGCTGGTTGTTTACTTACTGCCAGTCTTTCCCTAAGTTCTGCAATCATAAGACAGTGATCAGTATCACAGTTAGCTCCTCTGAAAGATCGTACATCGAGTATACTTTAATGCCACAGCCTGTCTATCAATACGTGACCAATCTGATTCTGAGTCTTCCCATCAGGAGAGATCCAGGTGTACTTATGCAGGTTTCGGTGGCGGAACACTGTGCTCTTAACAAGTAGATTTTTTATGTGGCTAATTACTACCCTAACACCGTTACCGTTAATACACTTATGTCATGTTTCATTCCCAATAGAAGGTTTTAAAATATCTTCTCTCCCCAGTTTTGCATTAAAATCTCCTAACAGAATTTTCATGTGGTACTTAGGCACGTGCTTGAACACCTGCTCAAACTCCTCATAAAACTGTCCCTTAAGTCATCACTTTTCTCTTCATTTGGTGCATGGGAATTCAGAAAAATAATATTACACCAGCGACCTCTCAGCACTGTATATGACATCCTATGACTAACGAACTCCACTCCTTTAATTGCTGATACTATTCTGTGGTTAAAAAAATCCGGTTCCTAATTTATCATTTTCATTTCCTTTCCCATACAAAATAGTATAAACCTCTGACCTTACAGTGCCTGCTTTCTCCCGCCTCAGGTTCTGTACGCCCACAAAATCTGATTCATGCCTCGCTGATTCCCTCACTACCGTCGCAAGTGACCCAGAGCTATATAGACTTCTCATATTCCACGTGCCAAATCTCATGTCCCTTTCCCATTCCTTGTGTGGTACCAAAGCGTCAGTCCAAGTCCGAGGCCTTGTGAAATATTTCGTAACATCGTACGTTTTTACGGTGAGGAGCTGTTAGCACCTCGCCCAACCGCCAAGCTGGAGTACCACACCTTGTCGGTTGTCTACGACTGCATATTCAATATATTCGCAACTACCCTACATCTTCCTTCAAAACCGGATGCATTTTATTTAAAAATTAATTAATTTTAAAATATGTACAAAATTGTGGTGGGTCTTAGAGCGCACATTTGTGGAATAAAGTACACAACATGTTTAGAACAACCCGGTTGTATTTGACAAACAAATAGCAGGCCTTGTCTTAGGAGCCATCTAGCGGTGCTGCCCCTTACAGCGCCAAAATTCCTGGAGATGGGGGGGGGGGGGAAGGCTTTGGAGCTGCAGGTATCAAAACTTATTTTCCTTCGCATCTTGCTCTGAAATTATTAACGTGTTTAGCAAAAGACCCACTTCCCTGTTCCCTGGCTCTTTCGCTTTTTGCTTAAACACCCTTTACCTCTTTGCATGAGTCCAACTTGAGTGTCCTTTGCGTAGGGGCGCTGTGATTAGAAAGATGACGAATCGGAAATATGAGGAGGGTCACAGCCATAGCGATTGCAGCAGACTGTCTGGTGTGACCGAATGGGAAGGCCTGGAAGGAGGAAGGCGATAGTTTAAAGGAGATGTTTGCTTGCTACTCCTTGTCCCTGTGTTCCAGTTATCAGTGAGTTAAACAGGTTGTAACTGATAATGCCAAGTACCGGCGCCCTCATTTATCAGTGTTGCCCTGCTGTCAACTTTCAAAATAGTCCATTTCGTATATGTACTCTTACAACAACACGTATCTTCAGCAACTTGTACACAGTTATTTGTGATTCGTGTACAAGTTGCGGCAAATACATGTTGCTCTCCTGTTCGAAGTACTTAACTTGTATAACGGGTTTCATCTCCGTGCAGTAGATCATAAAAACAGTGGAAATTAACAACAAAATGCACGTTAAGTTTTTATTTCTCTATTTTACACTAATTCACTTCTACATGTTTCGGCGCTTCTGGGCCATCCTCTGGGAGATTAAGTAGCACACCGTATCACCTTGGTAGGTGGTTGTCCTATTGCTGCTCGTTATCTTAGGTGTCCATACTTGTTCCTTGCGTGTGTGTGCTTGCGTGTTTGCGTGTGTGTGCGCTCTTGGCTGGTTGAAGTCCGTGGGCCTTCAACCAGCCAAGAGGGCACGCACGCACGCGCGCGCGCGCGCGCACACACACACACAAGTAACAAGTATGGACAACTAAGATAACCAGCTGCAATAGGACAACCATCTACCGCGGTGATACAGCGCGCTACTTGAGAATCTCCCTGAGGATGGACCAGAAGGGCCGAAACATGTAGAAGTGAATTAGTGTAAAATAGATAAATAAAAACTTAACTGGCACTTTGTTGTTAATTTCCACTGTTTTCATACCTAACTAGTGTAATTTTGACAAAGTGTATCATGCTTCCAGTGCAGGTAAAATTCGGCCAATGTCCACTGATTTTACTCAAAATATCCAGTCACAGGACAAAAGGATTTTTATGTCCCATTTGAATCTAATTCCCTTTAAGCACGTTTCATATTCGTCCTAGCCCTTAACGTGACAGCGAAAAGACATGTCACCACTGAAGCATTTTGTAAATACCTAATATCGCACTCGTCATGTCTTGTTACGATATCAGTTGCTATTTCGTTTGAGTGCTGGTGCTCTAACTTATCAGTTTCCCGGCTATTTGACTAGACATATTTCGCACAGTGTGACACAGTTAGCAATCTCAGAAGTCATAAAGAAAGAACAGGCTCTTCTTATGTGGGGCACCACAGCCAGTGGCAAATACGTGTAACATTATTTTTAAAATGTCATCCCGTTGTGTTTTTCATAACAGAAATCCAGTCGAAATCCGTCAAAACACAACTAAATTTCATTTATTATTCACAGCTACATGTTTCGACATAGTTCAGGTCTTCCTTAATTTCACAATTTGTATTTAGGAAATATATTGAGGAAGGAATATAGGTCCATAAAATGCAATTATACAATTATACAGGAAATGTTTACACATTAAAAGGTTTTTAATTGGATGTAAAATGTTCTTGTAGTTCTCTGCTAAAACCCCCTTAATATGGCAAATCATTTGCTGAAACATATGTAGGAGTCTCAAATATTTTAACACATTTTATGTAGTGCACCGTGCATATTACAAGTTAATTAGAAACAAACCAACAATCATGCACAAAAATCCACGAATTTATATCTACATTGGCTATGTCCCTACATGTTCCAATGGACAGGGATAAACTCAATGTAAATACAACTTTGTGGATTTTTGTGCATAATATTTTACGCATGTCACTTTTCTAGTGTATTTGTTGGTTGATATTAAACCTACGATAAAATGCACGGCATGTACAATACAAAAGTTAGTACAGAAATCAAGTTTACCAAACATGACGTTTTAAGAAAATTCAAAATTATTTATTCAGTTTTATACTTTCATATTTTCGTATTAATGATAGGATATCCATAAAAAGCAAGACTTTAACTTAACATAAGAATAATGCAGTGACTGAAACACCGCAAGTATTTTATATGGCATAAAAAGTGGAATCGGGATTTCCGATGTAATTCGCCACTACACGATCGCACACAACACGTAGCACAAGTTAACCACTGGATAGAAGAGCAACACGTAACTAGTATTAAAACACACAACAGTTGAATTAAAATGGTTTTAAAAGACACGAAAAATAAAGACACAATAATAGCTACTTTAATGATGTTTCAAATGAAACTTCAATATATACAGAAACTGGAAACTAGGAAACTTCATTATTCTACTAAGGTAAATCAATCCTATTCAAGGCCTGGACAGGCCTTTAGGGTTCCAGGAAGTTGAGGCTCCTAGATTTCAATACAATCGCCACATGAAGGTGGTAGGGTTGTCAGTCCTACGCACCGGCCGCCTTTACCCCACAGAAAATATCCCTGGTACTCATTTCTATTAGAGGCTGAGTCGACCCCAGGGCCACAGTGCGGCCAGAAGGATTATGCCAATGAAAAATTCCTCATTATTCAAGTGTATAGCATAATACGCATTTTTTATCTTTTACGTAGCGTTTTTATACGAAGCCTGATGACGAGCCTTGTTTATGATCGAAACACGTAGCTTAAGAATTTAATTAAAATAAGCGCTGGGTTTAGACTCAACCTGCGTTTGTAACTAACGACAATACGAGCACAGCGGGATGACAGTCGTCCCAAGAAACCAAGGCAGTAATCTGTATCTAATCACAGGTTTGGCTACCCAAAACAACTATACTGGCCGATACTTTCGGTCGCGTCTCACAGTCACAAAGAAACGAACCGTGCTAATGTCCGAGAGCTTGGTGGCGACCCTACAGTCCCACAACTGCTCGAGGCGGTTAAAATATCTCTATAGATAGCTGAAGAGAATCGTCGGCTGCCTTAAAAAAGAATACGATGACCGCGTCATCAGCATAGAGCGGTGGTCTTCAAACTTTTTGTAACACCTCTGGAACCCCTGTGACTACACCTGATTTTTCACGGAAAACATTTAAAGTAAAGTGTGATTTTTGAGTGCAAAAAAAAATTTAGAACCGAAACGTATGTAAAAGGACATAAAATATTTAACACGCTTTTGGAGAACAAAATTCTATTGTTGGTAATTTACACTTAAAAAACCCAGCGCCAATTATACACATAGATTGGGGGGGGGAGCGGGGGAAATTAAATGGAACTGAAGATTATCAAAATACAAGTAACTCTAATCGATTTGATTATAAAAGTAAATATAAATTCTAAAAGATTTTGACGACGGTGTATAATATTGTGTGGTGATGGGTTTATGGACTTTATCCTTCGTCCGAAGAATAAAATATTAAAATATTAAAAAATCTAAATCACGACGTTTCGGAAGCTGGCTCTGCTTCTGTTCTCAGATGAATTGAGGGGGAGAAGAGAAGAGCGCCTATTCTGTTAGGCCCTTTAGAGAGAGCTAGCCTCCATCACTGGACTCCATTCACCTGAAGACGGAAGCAGAGCCAGCTTCCGAAACGTTGTGATTTTAATTTTTTAATATTTTTTATATTTTACTGTTCGGACGATAGATAAAGTCCATAAACCCATCACCACACAAATGGAGATATGCTTGCGGAACGAATGAAAGTGGCCTGTGAAGCTCCAGGTTTCGCGGAACATAGCTTGAAAACCACTTTCATAGCAGCTAATGTAGCCGGAAATATTGCCACGTCTTTCACATATACAGTATACTGAAACTGGCGAAGGCGCAATTCCACCCCGAACCACTCCAGCACGCAAGCCACATGGCGTCGATGTTATTGGATAGAATCCCGAAACGTCCGTAAATGAAAATAGGACGAAATGTATTCCACTAGATATACCGTCAAGCTGAGGATGGCTTGCTTGCAGGCGCCCCCCCCCCCCCGACGAACAAGGAACTTGCACGGTGCCGAGAATCTTAGCCACATCCACAAGAGTTCAACTCTTGGCCCCTAATACTCAAAGTACCTGTTGACTCTTGCGACAAAAAGCGCCAGCAGCAGCGCCGCCCTGTGTATGAGTCCGAATCCGAACTACTGCTCACGCAACAGCCCGTGGGCAACTAACGGGCTTACGGAGGTCGCGAGCGGTGCCTTCCGAAGCAACTGCCGAACATCGAGCGGACTTACGAAGTTGACAGAAGAGAAGTGTGGGGTCGCTTTTAGGCACGTTTGAAAAATTTCTTGAAGCGACAATTACCTCCCTCGTATCTGCCTGCCTGCCTGGCTGCCTGCCTGCCTGCCTGCCTGCCTGCCTGCCTGCCTGCCTGCCTGCCTGCCTGCCCGTCCGTATTAGCTCCCTCGTATCTTGCTGCCTGCCTGCCTGCCTGCCTGCCTGCCCGCCCGCCTGCGTGCCTGCCCGTCCGTATTAGCTCCCTCGTATCTTCCTGCCTGCCTGCCTGCCTGCCTGCCTGCCTGCCTGCCTGTCCGTCCGTCCGTCCGTCTGTCCACATGGAACAAATCGCCTCACACTGGACGGATTTTCATGCAATGTTACATCTGAGTAGTTTTCGATTTCAACACTACGTATTTCTGTATTACCCACAGGCGCACTCAGAATCTTTCACTAGGGGAAGGGGGCTGAACCTGACACCATATAAAATTTTTGTTTGTGTTTTCATTCATTCGCTCATTCATTTTATTCATTTTCCATAGATCCTGCCGGGAATACAACTCGAGTGGATGTGGAAATCATCTAAGTTGACATTATAACACAAAAAAAACACAAAATGCAACAACACAAAAACAGAATACGCAGTACAGTTATAGTGTGCAAACATAGCAGCTGTCACAAAATATCACAATCTATACCTAGATCTATGCTGTTAAAATCACATCAAAATCTCCAAAGGGATATCAAGACACGTTACAGGGAAAATGAAAACTAACTCAAAAAGAAACACATCCACATATGCACACGTCTTATCACATTTTTCATTATTCCAATGTACTAGCCACCGTCAGATTTCAGTGGCTGATTTAGGCTGAAGCGAAAATCACATGAAACCTTTGACATCATCCTCGTTTCTCTAAAGTCTGTGTTTTTACAAATTTCGATTTTTGGCGGAGGGGGAGGGGGTGACTGCCGGGTTGCAGCCCCGTCCCCTTAGGTGCGCCAGTGGTATTACCGACAGAGCCGCCGAATGAGCATGATATTTACGTATATGAATATTTAGCGATTATTTTTTGCATATTCACGTTGTTTACCAAGGTATATATTTTCGTGATAAGATGTTTACATTCAATAAATATATCAGTATGTCCGTGATTATATGAGACAGGCAAGTCATGTTGCATAAGACTAGTTGGAAAGAACGCGCACACACCCAACACAGGCAGACACTGCTCTACCTTCTGGCATACTCTGCAACTAAAATATCGTTTCTGCAGCCAAAACGTAAGGTAAGTTTTTGTACTCATGCTTTTTTGTTACGGCGTAAATTGTTACTTACTTTCAAAAACACTAATCACCAACAAACGCACAAAGACAGTTTTATCATCAATCGTGACACACTCCTACACGTTTCGACCCTGCTGGGTCATCTTCAGGGAGAACTTTTCTTTATCGTCACACTAAGGTTGCACTTTACAGTTGAGTGAGAATGTGCTGTTGACCGTGTACTGTATACTGGAGGCGTGAACTGTCCGCGGCCCGGACCGCAGCGAGTTCACGCCTCCAAAAACAACGCAGTACACAGTCAACAGCACATTCTCATTCAACTGTAAAGTGCAACCCTAGTGTAACGTTAAAGAAAAGTTCTCCCTGAAGATGACCCAGCAGGGTCGAAACATGTAGGAATGTTTCACAACTGATGATAAAACTCTCTTTGTGCATTTGCTGGTGATTAGTGTTTTTGTATGATATAGTGCACGGACATGGAACACATTAAATTTGTTACTTACATTACTTGCTTCGTGTGTTACTGTTGTACGCCTACATTATAGGAGCTATCTATCTCTGAGTGATACGTACCCAGTTCAACGTCACAAATATGGAAATGCATGAAGACATGACAAAGACCCAGATTAACCACATGTGGTGCACCACAACCAGTGGGCAACAGTCGTGTCTCATCACCCATACACCTCTCTACGTGCACGGAGAACATCAGAGTAAGACCAAGCGAACTTTCTACAATATATATCCACGTAGCAGGGAATCAACGGGTTTCAAAACGAGGTAAAAGCTTGCTCATCTCGCAAGTGAAGGTTCGGTAGGGTGCAGTTGCTATAGATGGTTGGCTGACTGGTCGAATTGTGTGGTTTAGTTGGGTGACTGGATGTTCTTTGATTCCGATCTTCCAGAATGGTTGAGAGCAATCGCTCTTAAAAGACATTAGACACGTCTATTGATGGAGCACGATGGATTACGTTCAGCAATATTGCCATGTCTAATGCTCTGAGCAGTCCTTGTTTTGCGGTCTACATATTTTAATGGGTGACCGGAATATAATAGACCTGACAATTCCAACTTATGTAATTGAATATACGTTATTATTCTCCATTAGGATACAATACCCGCCCCAATTCATTATTTTACTGAAGTAACAGTTATAACCATTTATTTCAGTTACATTTTAATATTATCCTCCAATCTACATCTATGATTTACAAGCAATCTCTTTCCTTCAGGGTTTCCAAAGAAAAATGCATACTTCTCTACCCCGTCTTTCCTTTTCCTGGTGTCCCTCACCCACCTCCCCCATCTCATCGTCCTGGTGTGCATCACACTGATAATCGCTGAGCAGCAGAAACAAATGCCTCCTCTTGAAGCATCTTCCTTCAGCATCTTACACCCTCCTACACTGGTCTCCACATTTCCTCAGAGCCGCATTCCACATCACATTAGTCATGTACATGTGTGCCTACCAACCAGTTACACTACACAGCGTCACATGGCAGCTTCTCACAGTACGAATTGTTTGTGTTCAGTTGTCGAACATTCATATCCTTTCTTGACTTGTCATGTTTCAATCTGCTATCACTCACAGGTATAGAAAATGTAGCGCAACTAAAGATATCCTGTCATTATCTCACAACTGTACCACATATGGCAATTTGTATCCCTTCTTCATCTATAAATTACCACAGATATTTAAAGCAAGTTATTTTGAACAACTAAATACATCATCACTCCCTCACACATACGTCTCTCCTTAATGGTGAAAACATTTTCTATAACCGTAGGGGCATGCCACTTGGGACGGCCATTATACAAGATGGCGACTCTGTTTTGGAAGATGAATGTCCTCATATTCTTGACAACATGTCTCCATGCCACTGACGGGGCAAATATCCTGGGAGTTTTTCCCATGCCAGCTGAGAGTCACATGGCAGTACACTCACCACTGATGAGGGAACTGGCTCGCAGAGGGCACAAAGTGACAGTCTTCAGCCCATTTCCTGAGAAGTCTCCGATCCCAAACTTTACTGACATTGAATTTAAGGTGTCATACCGTGAACTGCTACAGAACACTGGTCAGTACAACACGTGGCTTTAAATGCAGTAATACACAAGTGCATTAGAGATGGTAGCATAGCATTTAACCTTTTAAAGCCTGGCGGTAACTTTACGTACCTCCAGGTTCAACATTCAATAATTCTCCATAGTGCTCAAATCACGGTTATGCGTTTTGTACATATCTGGGAACAAACTGCGAATTTTACCGTAAACGTCAGCAACTCATGTTTTTTATAACCGAGGTTGAAAGTGTTTACTGCGCGGTACTCACTGAGTCTTTATATAAACCAGATTACGTTTCGTCTTTAAAGGGTTAAAGTAGGCTCAATCTCTAGGAAGCGTTTTGTCGTTTCCAATCCAATAACGTTTCTCGTATGATCCCTGTCAATAACACGAATAAACGAAATTGTAACTTTTATGTACTGGTGAACGTAATCCTTTTAATTTACGTGGGGTATAATAGATATTTACCTTTCCAGTCACGTCGGATATGTTCAGTATGGAAAAGTTTTCTTTCTTCGAATCAATGAAGATGTTTTGGGATATCGGCATCAACCTATGCAACGTGTTAATTCAAGATGAAGCCCTTCAGAAACTCATCTACGACAGCAAAGGACACTTTGATATTCTTATCACTAGTGCTTGCCTCTTTGACTGCGTCTTCGGCATCTGTTACGTGTTAGACATACCAGTCATTAAGATGTCTCCAGCTGGGGGGACAAAGTGGATGGACGAATGGGTTGGAAATACAAGTCCGTATGCACATGTGCCTAACGTATTCACTGACTTCGGTGAACGAATGAACTTCTGGTAGCGAGTAATTAACACGCTTTCAGAAATATACTTGACATTGGGAAGAGCATTTTATGTCATACCGCAACATGACGCCATTTTAAGGAAGTATCTCAACTCCACCAACATTCCTTAAATTTCGGTCTTGGAAAAAAACCACAGCCTTACTGTTTATTAACCAGCATTTCAGTATAGGTTACCCCAGACCTCTCATGCCCAACACTGTGGAGGTTGGAGGAATTCACATCACTCCACCGAAGAAATTAAACTCTGTAAATACATACACTTAAGCTGCTCTAGACTTTGAGAATGTGGTGTTCTCTTCTAGCCAGATCGTAAATGAAATACAGTTCAAAACTATGGGAATTTTACAAGGATAATCTGAACGACATATACAGGGTACACACAAAAGAATAGTGCGGTTTCAAAAGTCAACAAGAAATTTATTTCTCACCTTACACGGGCACAACGTACACCGTCAGCAGCGGCAACTGTCCAAGTTTCTCATGCGTTAATCACAATCTTTCAATGTTGCACCCTGGGTCACACGACACACATCCACACGGTAATCACATTCATCTCAGACTCGGCGTAGCATGTCCGTTGTAATGGTCTGCAATGCATGCGTTATCCGATCACGAAGTTCCTTGAGGGACATGGGCAATGGTGGTACGTAAACAGCGTTAGAGACAGCGTATTGACACCAATTTGCCAACAACGTTAAAACACAGTATGCAATCGCTTTACATAAACCCCGACATGTTTCAGTTCACTAGTACACCATCTTCAGGGAGAAAACACGTTTAACATTTATAACACAACATACCAGTCACGTTTTAAGTGTTAAATGTGTCCCACCCCCACCCCTGAAGACGGTGTAGCACCGAAACATGTCGGGGTTTATGTGTAACCCACGTAAATATCAGAATTCATTTGCTTGGTGTAATAAGTTGACTGCCGGCAGTCAGCTTATTACACCACCGCTCCAATCGTAATATCGTACACAGGCAAATGCCAGTTCCATTTAGCAGACTTCAGAATTTAGAGTACTTCCTTTTACTTTGACAAATCTTTCTCTTTTGCAATGTGAAGGAATCTGTCCAGTAAATATTTGGAATAACTCAGGACTTAATACAGGAACATCTTCTTTTCCTTTACTCGACTCTATCAAGTAACTGCACGTTCTCTTCTTGTCTCCAGAAAGAATAAAGGAAGTCTTTTTAGGAATTTTGAACGACAAAATATAACAAAATACTTGTTTGCAGGACCTGCAGAAGTTTCTCGACGAATCACCAGACGGCGTGATCTACTTCAGCATGGGCTCCAATTTACGCAGTTCTAATATGAAAAACGCAACTAAGGAGGCGTTCCTGGAAGCGTTCTCCAAACTGAAGCAGCGAGTGCTGTGGAAGTGGGAGGCGGACTCGTTACCGGGACAGCCCAGCAATGTTAAGTTGGGCAAGTGGCTGCCGCAGTCCGACATTCTGGGTCAGCTGATATGCTTTGTTTCATATAACACGATATATATAACTTACTTGTTGAGTTACACTACAGAATAATGGTATGCCTGCTAACACCAAGTTGGCTGCAGTGCACACAGCCCTTCTAAATTGTTAATGAGATGTTCATCTTAAATTCTGTACTCTTTGCCGTAAATTTATTTCAGTTTTCAGTTCGTGCTTTGGGTTTTGATCTCGAGGTCTGAGCTACGATTTTCTTGTTCTTTCTTCTTTAATAGCCTCTCCATCCTACACACGAATCATTTTGCCTTCTCCTTCCAAACACTGTTCTGTCTTTTCAAAGCTGGTTTTCTCATTTACATTTGATCTCACACGCAAGTGTACCTCAGTTTCTCAGTGCTGTAACCTTGTCACAATCTAGCAGCTTTTTGAGCGTTTACTCCTCATTCATGTTTTACTACTGGTGAGCATTGCTGCTCCTTTAATACAGACTGCGATATCGCCTATAAACATATTCAGAAGTATGGGCTCAGACTGCAGCTTTGCCTTACTCCAATTTTTGTGTGATTGGTTCCGGACAGGAAATGGCAACTGATATTTGTCAGATAAAATGTTGGCCATTTTTAACTATTTACCATATTTTATACGGTGGGCCGGGATAGTGTAGCCGGTATAGCGACTCGCTACGGGCTGGACGGTCCGGGGATCGAATTCCGGTGGGGGCGAGATTATCCGCACCCGTCCAGATCGGCCCTGGGGCCCACCCAGACTCCTGTAAAATGGGTACTGGCTCTCTTTCCCGGGGGTAAAGCGGCCGGGGCGTGGGGCTAGCCACCCCATCCCCTCCTCGTGCCGAGGCTCTCGAAAGGGTAGAGCTATACCTCTACTCCCCTCTTGGGCCCTCAGGGCCTGTTATAGGGTGAACCTTTACCTTTACCATACTTTATATATTAGTACGAGAGCGATAGGGGTGCCTGGCTTACCTCATTTGAGTTATATACTTATTTCGACAGGGATATGCTAGATATCTCTGTGTACTCTTACAGAGCGTATTTCATTTAGCGCATCCGAACGTGCGACTGTTTATTACACAAGGCGGGTTGCTGAGTACTCAGGAGGCAATTGACCGTGGCGTACCCATTGTCGGGATCCCCATACATGCTGATCAGCGCTACAACTTGGCCAGAGTCGTCTCTTTCGGTATTGGGATACAGTTGGACTTCGAAAATATCACAACTGAATCAGTGATGTGGGCGTTAAACGAAGTGCTGAACAATCAGAGGTAAGGGAGGTCTGATTGTAAGAAACTGGGGGCCTGATTTCCTGAATAATTTAATGGCAATTTAGAAATACAATTCGTATTTTTTTAACTGTGAATAGATTTTACGCTTACATTTCATGCAAAAGGCATTATTTGATGTGACATATATTTTACAAGTGAGCAAAATTGTGGCTTGTTTATTTTTAATTTAATTTCCAATAATCACTTTTTGTTATGTGTCAGACTTTGCCTTGACAGTGATGCAGAATTTGAGTGTATATACATATATACATCCCTCTATTTTATTTAATATACGAAGTAGGACTGCAGCTGAAAGCATGTAGTATTATAAATACTTTAAACAGCAAATTTAAACTCGTAACAATTTCCAGCAGGCAATAAAGCTGTGTATGATGTTACAGTTACCGCAAAAATGTACAACGGATATCCCGTATCTACCGGGACCAGCCACTCACGCCGCTCCAACAGGCCGTGTACTGGACTGAGTACGTGATCCGGCACACGGGAGCGCCTCACTTGCGTTCAGCAGCACTGGACCTGGCCTGGTACCAGTACTTCCTGCTAGATGTCACCACTGTGCCGGCGCTAGTAGCAGTCTGCCTTCTGGTTACTACCTACATCATATCCCGAGCAGTTATCGGAAGATTGTTTCACACTATGCCAAGAAAAACAGCAAGCGCAGTAAAGAAGAATGACTAAGAAGCTGCTGGCTTGCCTGGTAATTGTTACCATACACGAGTGTGAAAAGCGAGAAAGTATTTTCCAGCGGATTTAAAATTAAATATTTCTTAATGATACTGTGTTCTTAAAACTAATTTCTAATTACGTTTTTCTTCCATTTTTGTTTTAAGAATTAACCTTATAAATTAAAAGTATACATAATATTTATGTGGTAATGTCACTTTGTTGTGATTATCTTTGTTAGAACAGTGTGCGGTTGGACGCTGGCGCCCTGTCGGAAGAAGGCAGCGATACCTGATTTTTATAATAAAGATATTGTATAGAGGAGTAATGCCAAGAAATTTTGTGGTAAAGGGTCATGAAAATACAAACAGTTAAACTAAAATGGCAGCATAAACTTCTGAGAAAATACTCTTTCAAAACTCAAGGAAACCTCAGTATTTGTATTTCCCGCCATTGAAACCTAATGTATCACACAGGTAATGTTTCTAATTCATAGTTTATTTACCGTTTATGTTTCTGGATTAACATATTATTCCGACTTCAGAAAAAAAAATCCGGCGTATTACTTTAGACTTCTTTCATTAAACAGTTTTCTTTCAGTTACACGCACATTTGTGCACTCTAGGTTTCACTAGTTACGATCGTAGCAACCACGCAGAATGTTTCTAACTCTGTACCATCACAGTAGCCGAGATGCAGGAAATTCTCAGTTACTTTGTCCCTTAACCTTCTAAAGCCTACCGGTAACTTTACATACCACCACGTTTAACATTAAAAAATTCTACGTGGTGCCCACATTGCATTTATGTGTTTTGTATGGATCTCAGAACAAACAGCAACTTCTGCCTTATAAAACCTCAAGAGACTGGTTTTTATAACCGAAGTGGAGAGTGTTTACAGCGCGGTAAGCACAGAGTCCTTATATAAAACAGATACGCTTCGTCTTTAAAGGGTTAAGCAGGAATGCCTGACAATAACACGTGGGCTTTCCTCGCACTGTTTGTCTCGATGGTATCAAATTACGTAACGTCCTTCTACAGCACAGCCTTTCACTAAACCACAGTCCCGCCACTGCATTATCAGCGTCCGTCTCCACAGTGTCGGCGTCAATTAAAAGCCGGATAAAATTACCCGACGTCTCGTTATCAGGTGTCCTTGCACACCAATACATTGACGCGGTCGTTACGTCTAACGATTTAACCCTAGCAAGAGTCCGCACAACAGCACGTTAAACTGCTTGGCATATCTCCCAGTATTCTCCCCCTCCTCTTTCCGCTGACCCCGCCTAGACGCTTGGCGTCGCGTCGGCTCGCCGCGTGGCCATCTTTTTCGTTTCCGCCGCCCGCTCAGAGAGGCGACGCCATAAGTTGAGGCGGCTACGAGGTGGTAGGTTGGCATGACGTGGGACCCTTCGACTCTCCGTGTGAGTATTTTGCTATGCTAATTTAATTATTTAAAGTAGTGTAGTAATTTAACCTTTTAAAGCCTAGCGGTAACTTTACGTACCACCAGGTTTAACATTAAAAAATTCTACTTGGTGCCCACATTGCGTTTATGTGTTTTGTACGGATCTCAGAACAAACAGCAACTTTTGCCTTATAAAACATTAAGAGACTGGTTTTTATAACCGAAGTGGAGAGTGTTTACAGCGCGGTACGCACTGAGTCCTTATATAAAACAGATACGCTTCGTCTTTAAAGGGTTAAACATGCCTCAGACTCTGAGAGTGAAACTTCTGCTTCGTTTGCCTCACACACTGCATTTATATGTTCCTACTGAGTCACAGTACAAATTCAATACCGGTATTGATATAAACACACCGGTTTTTGGGTACTAATTTAAAAATAATTGTTCATGATTGATTCACCTAAAGGTTATAAACTATCATTAACTCTTTAAAGCCTAGCGGTAACTTTACGTAGCACCAGGTTTAATATTAAAAAATTCTACGTGGTGCCCACATTGCTTTTATGTGTTTTGTACGGGTCCCAGAACAAACAGCGGTTATTTCCCTATACAGCATTAACTGATTGGTTTTTATAACCGAGACGGGGTGTGTTTACTGCGCGGTGCGAGCTGAAGGTTAAGAACACAGAAAAGTTCTACGTTCTGCCCACACAGTGTATTCACGTGTTTTGTACGGATCTCAGAACAAACAGCGGTTATTTCCCTGTACAGCATTAACTGGCTGGTTTTTATAACCGAGACGGGGTGTGTTTACTGCACGGTACACATTGAGTCCTTATATAAAACAGATTACGTTTCGTCTTTAAAGGGTTAATATTACTGAATTTGCAACAGACGGATTGTTATACACAATACAAATGTAACGGGAACCTGAAAACGTCTCCAAACTCAAATCTGCTTTACTGGACACTGTTGCACACAAAAGGAAAAGTAAATATTGCATGTTATTGAATAATTTCAGGGACTGTTGTATTATAAAAACCTAAAAATATTTTTCTGTTAGCGAGATAGTTTTATGACAACAATGCGTGACGGCGAGTCATGACATATTTATCACCAAGATAAGACACGACAACCAACCGAGTACATTCATGGAATTGCGGCGCACTGTTTGTTTTTTGACTATCAATATTACTGCCGATATCCCGGTTTCATAAATTAAAAATACCGAAATACCTGTATTAAGAGTTTGATCGCTATTTTTAGCCCTAGCATTAATATCTGTGTGTGTGTGGTAGAGACAAAATGTGTTTACTGTGAAGTACGAACTAAGTTTTCATATAATATTAAAGCGAACCTCATATTTAAAAACTGCCTTAGGTGTTTATTTGCTAGCCTCTCACTATGGAGGCCCCAGATTCGATCCCAGATGAGTCCATATGATATTTGTTTTGGTCAAAGTGTCACTGTGACAGGATTTTCTTCCACGGATTTTCCCCCGTCATTATCATTCCACATTTGCTCGGTACTCATCTTCATCTTAACACTGTTCTCACCAGGAGAACAAGGGGGCAAATCCTTATAACCATCACACAAACAAATTGGAAGACCCCTACGCCCACACCCACTCGGCAGTATGAAACTCAAGCGAAACAATAAGTGGTCAAATGCTGGTTTTAGGAAACACCACCAACATGATCGGGTCAATTAAATTATTATTCGATTTTGACTCTTCACTACATCAGTAAGATTAACAGCACTGGTCCTGCAACATGAAACAGCTTTTCTAAACACCCTGTTGTAAACTCTATACAAAAATTGTATGAATTTCATTTATAAACACAAATGCAAATAGTTTGCTCCATGACGTAGTATGTGGAATTTAACAAGGCTCTCTTCCCTTTCAGAATATTAAGCGGTTTTCCAGTGAAAGGGTAAATTTTATTACATATACCCCTCATCAGGAAGGCATAGCCTTCACAGCGCCGATTTTTAAGTTCATGCGTACCCCTCAGTTTTTCCTGTAAACGCCTTGTACCGGATTTGACCCATTCAGATGTCGAAAACATGTATAGAAATTCATTTATTCCCACAGGGGGCGGTTTCAATTGTGCCAATTCTCAGGAAACCCAAAATCGCTTAATACATTCTTGCCTACATCTGTCGTACCAAATTTGCCTGAATTCTATGGAAAACATACAAAACATGCGCAAAATGTTATTTGCCCTCTCCAAGTCACGATGGATTTCACTACACTAATTTTCACGAAACTCACAACTTAGGAAAGCCATTACGTGAAGATATACAATAACGAATTTCACCCAAATCGGTCAAGAAATGTGGAGGTACGAATAGAAATCCCCCCCCCCCTCCAGAATAAAGTATAATTTTCCCTCAGCCGATTTTGATGAAACTGACGCCTGCTAACCAAATTTCTTAAAGAAATTCGGTACAAAATTTCATGAAAATAAGACAAAAGGTTTAGTCGTTGATACCAGGTCAGAGGCAGACGGACGGACGGACGGACGGACGGACGACCATTGTCTCCACATAAGGCGTTTTCTCTTTAAAGAATGTCTGAAAGTAAATTAAGCATAATAAGGACATTTTTATAAATGAATCAATACGTGTTTCTTCGCGTAATGTTATAACAGTCACTTCTATATGTGCTGTTGAGATACACAGGTGATTCAAGAATTGAAAGCAGTTCTTGTGCTAACCACAAACAAAGTGAAATGGACACAGCAGTAACACAGGCAGACCCAGGGCTGACGTCTAGCATAACAGCAACTTCAGACGCAGTAATCCGTCGGTCTGCTCGAATGAGAGTGTTAGCTCGGTTGATGTTGCCTTGAGAGGGCAACGTGGACGGGTGTCCGGATCGAGCTTCGTCACACTCGTTCCTCCAGATTTAAATTTCCCTACCCATTCGTAAACTTTTCTCTGACTCATGCAGGTAACACTACCACACTCTAGTAACATTCTGCGGTAGATGTCAGCAGGTTTGACCCTTCTGCCCAAAGAAATCTTATCATTGCCAGTTGTTCAACGACGGTGCACTCTGAAAGCGCATAGTCCATGTTTGCATAGTCACCGCTTCAGCCCGACTGACAGTGGAGTGCTGGGCGATGCATGTTGAAACCTGTCAGAATCGAGTTACAACCGGCTGCAATCGGTTGGCTGCTATCGCTGGTGGTACTCGCTTAATTCACAAATTGCCTTTGCTTTCTGAATTACCCTTGTACTTTTGACGTGTGCTGAGAAGCACTTTACTAAGCAACTAACTCTGAATCCAGTAGGCCGAATAGTTACACAAATATCTACGTTCGAATTTCCAAAATGTCTTGTAACTCAAGTAGCCTAAGGTTACGTCAGAGGCACATCAGCGCTGTAACAGGTTCTGCATAAGCCGAACTGAAGGAATGTTTAATCTAAAGAAGCGGAACAACAGTATGAAGAGTTAGTGCCTTCATCTAAGTGAGGGCGGTAGTGTCTACCCGACGATATACCACCTTGCTAAATCGACATAAATGGCAGATCTGATACTAAATGCGGGACCGCTTCTGTGTAAACCGATATATTACAAACATGAATGTCACCTGAGAACTGCGGTATAAGGCAGCGTCGAGTGGTAATCCTTTACCGACGTTTCGGGACAAACGTATCGGTCCCATCTTCAAGGGCAAAGAAGTCCACGAAGAGAAGAAGCCACTCTTCGTGGACTTCTTGACCCTTGAAGATGGGACCGATAAGTTGTCCCGAAACGTCGATAAAGGATTATCACTCGACGCTGCGTTATACCGCAGAAGAGCGAAGTTCTCATCAGCATCGCGGTGGAAGCCTGAAGTCACGGATGAATGCCAATTAATCAGCGTGAATAATAAAATTATTTAATTAATCACAAAATAATTTGGGCATAAAGGAACATAAATACGATCAAGTGTGAGGTTAATATAAAACGCCTCTCCTCGGTGTAAGCGGAGTAAATGAGATATCGGTGACGTAACTTCGGTGTACTTCCAAAAAACAATTCTGTGTTAACTGGCACAAAGAGAACCACGCCTAGTCTTGTGTCTCCTGCGCACGCTAGGTCTTCATCAAGTAACGAAACATCACTAAGTAATGGACAAACGAGTTTGGCGTAGAAAGTTGGAAATCAAATATCTCCGTGTAAATACATCGGACATATTAAAAAATGATAAAGTAACTCAGGAGTAAATTGATAGAATAAAATTAATAGGCTATTTCTAAATATATCACCTTATATTTTCCCACCAACTGCATTCATCATCACTAAATTCATTCTACTCTATAGGTCTAGAACGAAAGATGGATGATAACACATAAATGGCGCGATTTCGACGTTTCGTATATGTAGTACGTATTTCGATGTTGATCGACGAAAATAAAAGAAACGTTACCGCATAAATGACAACCCTTCATCAAAGTGAAAAAAGAAATGTAACAATTTGTTAGCCAAGTTTAAGTTATTTATATATATATATAAATCGATGTAAATGAAAAGTTGTGTTTTAATTAATTCGCGACAATGCATACGACATGCGTAAATAAAACAGATATGTTTAAGAAGTGACAAACAGTTTCCTATGTAAACCGACAGATATAAAATCATGAGTAATCATTTAGGCACACCATAAAATGGCACAAAACACAGCACTCGACAGCACAGCTCTCTTTTGCAGAAGTGCATTGGCTACAGCACATTCAACTTCTATCCCTTCACCCCGTCTTGCCTGGAAAAATTGCATGAGAGTATACTTCGCACAACAGCAAGTAACGGTGTCACGTTCACCGACTGGCAGTCTGCTTCCAGATGGTAACTGATGAGTAAAGAAACGAATGACGGCATGGGTAGACAACATAAAAGACGGAAAAACCAACACAAGAAAGCAGAACAAGCTAGAATTTGGCGTACATCCTGTTGCTGCTGCTGCTAGCGATGACAACGATGATAACGATGATAACGATGATGGTGATGTTATTATGGTGTTGTGGTAATGGTCGTGGTGGTGGTGGTGGTGGTGGTAGTGGTGGTGGTGATTGTGGTGGTGGTGATTGTGGTGGTGGTGGTGGTGGTGGTAGTGGTGGTGGTGGTAGTGATTGTGGTGGTGATTGTGGTGGTGATAGTGGTGGTGGTGGTGGTGATTGTTGTGGTGGTGGTGGTGGTAGTGGTGATTGTGGTGGTGGTGGTGGTGGTGGTGGTGGTGGTGGTGGTGGTGGTGGTGGTGGTGATTGTGGTGGTGCTGGTGGTGGTGGTGGTGATAAACCTCACGCAGGACAACCGTGACCGTGATGTAGGAAGCAGCATGGTGGCAATGCTGAAAGCAAGACTTGAAACTCAAAGCACTTCGAAACACTCACCCGGCTTCTTTCCCCTCAGCATCAGTTGAGCCTTACCTGCAATTAAAAAGAAGAAAACTTTCAGAACCAGCAACACATGTATGCATATCATCACGGTATTTATGTGCCTGAACACACTGCTCTAAACACAGTCACACTGTTTGCACCACTATTCAAATGAACTTGAAACATGACGGAGTTAGAACAGAAGCGCTGGAACAGGTAACACTTGCTTATTTAACGACACTGTGAGTCTCCCTGCCTACGCTGCGTCGAATAATTTGATGATTAAGGAATAATGAAGTGGCAATGATGTGCGACTGACTTCGTGTACTGTACCGGCATTTGTGTGAAGGGACGGAGGAAACTCACGCAGCACGTGTCAGGAGAGTTGGTGCTTGAAACGAGATTTAAAGTTTTGCAGAAATGTAGTGGGATTTTAAATTGCAAAGAAAATTGCTGAGTTTTTTGGTTTTTGGGGGGGGGGGGGGGTTTGTTGGGTGCTTGGTTCCTTGATTGGTCGATTTATTTATTTATTTATTTATTCATTTATTGTTTGACCCTTAGCTCCCAAAAAACCAGCTGACCTATCAGGTTCGTTCTTAACAAGCCAGAAACACTCTTATCTTTCCGATATTTTGTGGGTTACGTCAAGGTCGGGTCAGTCCACTTCGTCTTCATCTTATCTTATGCCCATACTGACAGTTTGTTAAGCAGACCCCTTGCTCAATTTGTACAGTGAGCGTATAATAGTAGAATTGACAGTACCAACTATAAAGTAACAGTTCAAATTCGAAACGCCCTCTGTAGCTCAAGGAATTATGTACAGAGTGTCCGTTTTATTGTGACCCTAAGCACGGCAGCTGACACGGCATATTGGGGCAGATGCAGGCTTTCTATGCGGTACATTTACCGTGCGCGGAGACGCGATAAAACGGACACACTATACTTCCGAACGAATTGCTCATATGCTTACATATGACGAACTGTAAAGATAGTGGAAGAGAAAGAATAGCAGATATGTAAAGATAACACTTTTCATAAGCCTGAAAACTAACAGGAAAATAAGGATAAATGTAGGAAAATCTGACTTCACAAAGCCAGACAGCTCTTCAATAATATGGGAAGCTTCAACTAAAATGTCCAGTTTGATACAGATAACGACACGATGGCACAGTCCCTTGTAAATTTTTCGGCGCCTTAAACATCGACTTCAGAAACAAGCAGAATAACACAATACATTCTGTAGCGAATATAAAGCTCTGCCCCAGTCACTGTGACACTTGGCTATCAATTTTCTCTAAGTCCCAGGCAACTGAACAGTTAAAGTAGGCCCTGGACTAAGCCTGGCAATGTGAAGTTGCACCGTAAAATTAAAGGCAGGGTGTTCAACAAGCTGATGCACTAACTCCATTCAAAAAGACCCGTCTTGAGAAGATGACATCGGCTTAGCTGCTCAAAAAATTCATTGCATTCAATTAAGACCAAACTATCCCCTTCAGCACACATCCTGACACCCTATGTCAGTACCACCCTCTTTAACCCTTTAAAGACGAAGCGTACCTGTTTTATATTAGGACTCAGTGCGTACCGCGCTGTAAACACTCTCCACTTCGGCTATAAAAACCGGTCTCTTAATGTTTTATAAGGCAAAAGTTGCTGTTTGTTCTGAGATCCGTACAAAACACATAAACGCAATGTGGGCACCAAGTAGAATTTTTTAGTGTTAAACCTGGTGGTATGTAAAGTTACCGCTAGGCTTTAAAAGGTTAATATCACCTCTCAATACGACGTCATTTTGGAGGTTTGTTTGTTTGTTTGTTTGTTTGTTTGTGGCTCAAAAGCCCCATATGGGCTTAGGATTCCTCACGTTTGACGCTTCACGGTCACACCCATTTAGACACACCACACTCATTTAGACACACCACACTCATTTAGCCACACCACACTCGGTAGGACTCCTCTGGACGTCACTTTGAAGGTCTCGTGCTAAAATGTAGTATTATCCACGCCGCCGTGCGGTTCACCTTGCACACAGTATGTACAGTACAAAATAGATTAATAAGGCTTCGTGCTTCTGTCTGGCCGACTAATAAACACTCTAAATGTCTCCGTGTAGTAGCGTACTTCTCCAGAAGCTAACAGTTCCTGAGCTAGTCAAGTAATTACCGCATTTTATGGAAACCGAAGGTTCATTACGCACTTCCGAGAGCCTGCCACTTGCCGCTGACCTGATCTAGATTAACCTAGTCCACGTCTTCCGATTTTATTTAACATCCATTTTAATATTATCCCCAAGTTACGCCTCGGTCTTCCAAGTGGTTATTTCCTTCAGATTTTCCGATCAACACCTTATACTCTTTCGTTTTTGTTCCAATACGTGCTACATGCCCAGTCCATCACACCGTCCTTAATTTAATAATCCCAATAATATCTGCTGGGGACTCAAATTCATGAAGCTCCTCAGTATGCAATTTTCTCCAGTCTCCTGTCACTTCCTGCTTCTTAGGTAGCACTATTTTCCTCAGCACCCTATACTAAAACACCCCCTGCCAATAGTCTTTCCTTAAATTGGCATACCAAAGTTCGCGCCTATACAAAAGACAGGCAAAACTGTACTTATACATATTTTAATCTTTATACTTTTTGGTATGAAACGGGCAGACAAGTGATTTTGGACTAAATGGTAGCAGGAACTTCACTGAATTCAATCTGCTTTTAATTTCTTTCTCGCATGCAAATTTGATTTGATAAGAGTCCTTCCCAGACATTCGAAATTTGCCACTTGTTCACACGATTTATATGTATTCTGACTTATAACCGCTGAAACAATTGACTCTTTAATTCGCTTCCTTAAACCTTTAAAGACGAAGCGTATCTGTTTTACATAAGGACTCAGTGCGTACCGCGCTGTAAACACTCTCCACTTCGGTTATAAAAACCAATCTCTTAATGTCTTATAAGACAAAAGTTGCTGTTTGTTCTGAGACCCGTACAAAACACATAAACGCAATATAGGCACCACGTAGAATTTTTTAATCTTAAACCTGGTCGTATGCAAAGTTACCGCTAGGCTTTAAAAGTTAAAAGGAATTGCTCTGTATTGAAGGACGCGTTCAGTGCTTGCGTCATCCCTCTGCAACCTCATAGGCAGTTTACAAATCAAGAGTGATGCAGACGTTGCCTATGCTGTAGGCGAACTGTTCCATGATGCGGCTCATGTCAAGCTTTCGTTAACAAAGTTATATTCGGCTTATAAAGGATTAAATACCGTCAACACAACTACTAAGTATTATTATTAATTTATTTTAAGGCAACATGTTTCGACCAAATTTGGTCCTTTTCAGGCCACTAAAATCATAAGAGCTATAGTACAGAATTACATTACTTGGTGCTAATAACTGAGACCTATATTTTATATTTTATAAAATATACGTTGTTTTGTCTCCACCGCCATTATGGTGTTAGTTAAAATTATGATATTAGCCTAATTAAAAATTTTTAAATTATAAAATTGTAAAATTGAAGAAAGTCTTCAACTCTCGCATCTATATTATCTATTGTGCGTACAGAATATCGAGTGAACAACACCCTCCCCACTGTCGCGGAAATAACAATGGCCAATGTTGGTCACGAAAGGAACACTTCTTTCACTTACTTTCTCAAAAGCAAAATAAATCCAAGTCAAAAGCCTAGACGTTGTAAGGAAGATATCTCGTTTTTGGCATTCAAAGGTTTAAATGGGTTCAAACTTCTACACAAGAATGGACGAAGGGATATTATAAATATAAAAAAACTGGTAATACAAGAAAACACCAACGAAGTACAACATTAAAGAAAGTGTTCGTCGATAAAAGACCCAACATGTTTCGGCAGGCCGCCATCATCAGGGATAATCTGAGTACGTATGAAAAACATACAGACCATATAATTCTTCAAGATGGCGGCCCACCAAAATACGATGGGTTTTTAATCAATAAATGCGTTCTTACTAATGAGCTTTTCTGATATTTTCTTCGAGCATTAAACTTTCGTAAGGCGACCACTTGGGAGACCCAGACGTAGATGGGATGATAATATTAAAATGGATCTTCAAGAAGTGGGATGGGAGCATGGACTGGATTGAGCTGGCTCAGGATACGGACAGGTGGCGGGGTCTTGTGAATGCGGTAATGAACCTCCGGGTTCCATAAAATGCGCGAAATTACTTGACTAGCTGAAAAACTGTTAGCTTCTCAAGAAGGCCTCTGCTCCATAGAGTTAGTTAGTTAGTTAGTTAGTTAGTTAGTTAGTTAGTTAGTTAGTTAATTAGTTAGTTAGTTAGTTAGTTAGTTAGTTAGTCGGTGGGTCGGTCGGTCGGTCAGTCAGTCAGTCAGTCAGTCAGTCAGTTAGTTAGTTAGTTAGTTAGTTAGTTAGTTAGTTGGTTGGTTAGCATTAAACTTTCATACACGCTAAAAATTTGTCATAAAACAGCAAATAAACCCTCCGGAAAACTAACGTTCAATTACAGAAATAAGGCTGTCCCAGTGCTTAATTAACCATCGTGATATGAAAACGTACGGAAGAGAAACAGAGTCGCACCTTCCTAACCTCGGTACTAGATAAAGATATCAGCTTTAACCTCCGGCCGCACTACCTCCTGGGTGATAACCACCCGTAATCATCGGACGACAAGAAGCAGGAAATGTCTGCCGCAGAGGCAATCAAGACACTGCTCTTTGAGATGAAATATCACCAGTGCTTGGAGTGGAAACGCGTCCAGCCCGTAGTCTGATCGTTACGTAACACGAGCTGCCCCGCCCACAGCTGATGCAGTAGCTGCACTCAGCTGCTGGCACAGACCTCTGCAGCACTCGTTGCCCTGTGCCGCAGCTTCTATGTCAGCACAAAAATACGTTTGTGGACTACGTGAAGTTGAAACCGCCGTTATACCGCATATAGCGTCCATTTAGATTTCGCGTCAATTTGTAGCGATGGTTCATTCTGCGTTCGCTGCTTTCATTTCATCGTTTCGTTTCGCAGTCCTTACCTCTTCTACCTACTTGTTCACAGCAGGTGTCGAGGTTGTTTATTTTCACTTGATCACACTCACACACACACCACAGTCGGTAGGACTCCTCTGGACGAGTGATCAGCCCGTCGCAGAGACCTGACAACACAAACACTCACAAGAGACAAACAACCAAGCCCCCGGTAGCATTCGAACCCACGACCCCAGCAAGCGCTATACTTCTGTCAATATCAAGAGAAAATATCTGCAATTTTTTTTCTGTGGTTAATTTTGAATATACCGTTTCCATTTAACAATTATTTTCCCTGAAGATGGCTGTTAACAGTAGAAACATGTAGGGGATTAGGCAGTGAAGTATTTTAAACAAAATGTCATTATTAAGTGTGCAGTTAGTACTAAATATGTAAAATACGTTATTTCACGAAATATATCATTTCGCAGTCATTCCCTCTTCTACCCACTCACAGTAGGTGTCGAGGTTGTTTGTTTTCACTTCATCACACTCAGACACACACCACAGTCGGTAGGACTCCTCTGGACGAGGGATCGGCCCGCCGCAGAGACCTCTACCTGACAACACAAACACTCACAAGAGAGAGACATCCATGGCCACGGTGGGATTCGAACCCGCGATCCCAGCCAGCGCTCGGCCGCAGACCGCGTGGCCACTGGGATTGGTCTTTAATTTCATCATCATTTTAACTTTCCAAGAGGAGCGTAAATTTTGATGTTGTAACAACCAGAATTATTTGCCTTGTAAACTTCCTAATATCTGCAGCGTAGTTTTATATATTGGCACCAAGCTTTCGAAGAAACATATTGTCTGAATCCTCCGATTTAAAGCGACATCATCGGTATCAG
Organism: Coptotermes formosanus; assembly: GCA_013340265.1. Lineage (NCBI taxonomy): Eukaryota > Metazoa > Arthropoda > Insecta > Blattodea > Rhinotermitidae > Coptotermes > Coptotermes formosanus. The sequence continues at coordinate 124,397 of BLKM01000300.1, forward strand.
CCTACAAAACTCCACATGCAAAATCCCGGAAAGGCATTCAGTCTCTAAGTTCTGCACCATACGCCTCCTTATATCAGCTGTCTGCCTTAGTCAAAAGTAAACCCAGTCCTTGCGAGATCCTCTCGACGCAGACAAAACCTTGCCACAGCAGTCATATAAACACGAGAGACTATTTTGAGACCCATGGTCACAGCTGTGGGTGCACGCACCACTGTGTCAGAACTGGTACAAAACAGATCCCCTAACGACTTCGTACCCAGTAACAACCTGATGCAGTGTCTATCTTGAGAAGTTCACAGTTGCTAATCTGGTCAAGAAATTTAGTGGGGGCAGAAAATCTAGCATTACCAACCCGCGTGAGGTGATAAATATTAAACAGTCCAGCTTTGTGCGATTTGAGACGATGTCCAGTAGAAATGTAGCAACTAACTAACTAATTAACTAACTAACTACATGGAGCAGAGGTCATCTTAAGAAGCTAACAGTTTCTCAGCCAGTCAAGAAATTCCCGCACTTTATGGAACCCGGAGATTCATTACTGCATTCACAAGAGCCCGCCACCTGTCCTTATCCTGATCCAGCTCAATCCAGTCCATGCCCCATCCCACTTCTTGAAGATCAGTTTTAATATTATCCTCCCATCTATGCCTGGGTCTCCCAAGTGGTCGCCTTCCCTCAGGTATCCCCACCAAAATCCTATATACACCTATCTTTTTCCCATACGTGCTACATGCCCCGCCCATTACATTCTTCTCGATTTGATGACCCGAATAATATTTGGTGATGAGTACAGGTCATTAAGTTCCTCGTTATGTAGTCTTCTCCATTCCCCTGTCACCTCGTCCCTCTTAGGCCCAAATATCCTCCTCAGCACCCTATTCTCGAACACCCTCAGTCTTTGTTCCTCCCTCAGTGTGACAGACCAAGTTTCACACCCATACAAAGAGCAGGTAAAATTATAGTTCTGTATAACCTAATTTGCCTCCCTTTTCACAGTGCAAGAACAATTACATTACAGTGCCACCGTAACCACCACAGCACACAGACGTACCCAAACAAACTTCCATAGCTCAAGTTAACAACAATCCCGAAAATAAACCTGGAAATCATCACTAGGCGGGAGATACCGTGAACCGACACTGGAAATCTAGCTGTCAAGAAATATATACACCCGAAATCCACCATCATTTCATCCACACACCAGTCTTACCGTGGGGTAATCCACACCAAGTATTTTGGCGTTTTGCATCCCCCGTTGGCGTATGCTATCAATATTTTACATAAAAATTCAGCCAACAGTCAACTATTTTTTTTCTCCTTTCTTTATTAGCATGTGAGCGACTAGTTGCAGCCTGTACTAGGCCACCATTAGGCTCTTTGTTACAAGAACATGATTATAGCACTCTACATGTGGGCTGAAACTGGTCGCTCACCTCCTAATAAAGAAAGGAGAAAAACAGTTGGCTGTTGGCTGAATTTTTACGTAAAGTATCCACAACAAGTATACATCACAAATCTCCAATGTGACATAAAGCTTAAAAGAACTACACGTCTTCCCGAAAACTTAACCACTGCTTCAACTTCAAGTAACACCCGTCTAGAATCTGTTCAAGAACCTGCAACAATTATACGCCTATCTTCAATAACCCTAAGACTTTCAAATATTCATTTTACTCTTACAGATTACAACCCTGTATTTTACAGTTTAAATTGTACATACATATGCACCAACCATATTGTACGCACAACAGTTTGTTTTTTAGTGGTGAAGGGCCCCGTAGCAGACGTTACGGACGCACCGCAGCCTTGAGGCGTCTTGTGCAACCCTTCTTTTGTCCTTTCCCTAGTAATGGAGCACCGGTAGAATGAAATTGATAGGGGAAAACCGAAGCACTCGGGGAAAAACCTGTCCCAGTGCCACTTTGTCCACCAAAAATCCCACACGGACTGACCCGGTATCGAACCCGGGCCTCCGCGGTGGGAGGCCGGCGGCTAACCGCCTGAGCCACGGCACGGCCATGCTGCGCACAACAGTTACCAAGACTTTTAATGTCAAATGAGATCTCAATGGCAAATCTCATCTTTTTTACTTTTGTAACGAGGCTTGATGGTGACCAGCTGGGTGGCCGAAACATGTAGCCTATTTTAATTAATTTTTAACACATTTTTAAATTAAAAAGTTGAGAGGACGGTGTTTGACTGTGTTTGCTTTGTAATAATTACATTACCCTGAAAGTAGAATCCTTCTGTTCTGCCGAATGCTGGTAATTTCTACAACATTAGACAAGGCCACATCGAGTATATACCAGTCTTTGTAGTTTACGTGCGCCGTGTCAGGTGTTCCAGTAGTCAGAACTTCCTTGAACGTCCTACGAAAAACGTACCTCTTGGGACACTATGTCAGCTTGGGACAAGTAATGTAATTAGAAGGCGCGTTCCTGTAGAAACATGGCAACATAATCCAGTATTAATCTAAATAATGTGTTTAAACAAGGGGTGGGTAACTGTTTCTGTCTGAAGCTCTGTGGGCCCCGAATTGAGGCTTGCGCGTCGTTGGGCGAAAATTTCTGACATTTAATAACTGATAATTAACCTTTTAAAGCCTAGCTGTAACTTTACATACCACCGGATTTAACATTAAAAAATTTTACGTGGTGCCTTCATTGCGTTTATGTGTTTTGTGTGGATCTCAGAACAAACAGCAACTTCTGCCTTATAAAACATTAAGAGACTGGTTTTTATAACCGAAGTGGAGAATGTTTACAGCGCGGTACGCACTGAGTCCTTAAATAAAACAGATACGCTTCTTCTTTAAAGGGATAAATTACTTAATTCAGAGGTGGGCCTGTACAAACCAGAAGGTGTTCAGAATATTATAGAGCCAAACTACCCACACCATGCGCAGGCCTGGTGATTTTACACTGTCATTTAATTAACATTTCCTAAGAAATCTCCATACGTCACATTTGTCAAAGTCACACACAGTCGCCATTTTTTGATTGTTCACTAATTAACAATAATATTTAAAACATTTAAGACTGTTTATGCTGTATTTACTTTGCAATAATCACGTGACTGTATCCAATGGCTTATTAATTATCACCAAAACAACAGACACACACGTGAGGTCTAGTGATGTCATACGCCCACATCTTTACGCAACTAATATAGAAATATTAATATTCTAGACTCTGACTGGTGACATGAAACTTTCAGGGCACTGAGAACATTAAAAGCAGTGGCTGACCTATATAAGATGCTCACGGAAGGTTCCACAACAGAAAGTTGAGATTTCTCTTCAGAATACAAAAACACTAATCAACAACAAATGCACAAAGAGAGTTTTATCATCAATTGTAACTCACTCCTACATGTTTCGAGCCTGCTGGGTCATCTTCAGGGAGAACTTTTTTGTTATCGTTACACTGAGGTTGCACTTTACAGTTGAGTGAGAATGTGCTGTTGACTGTGTACTGCGTTGTTTTTGGAGGCGTGAATTCTCTGCGCTCCCGGCATGCAGGCCGGGACCGCAGGGAGTTCACGCCTCCAGTACACAATACACAGTCAACAGCACATTCTCACTTAACTGTAAAGTGCAACCTTAGTGTAACGATAACAAAAAGTTCTCCCTGAAGATGACCCAGCAGGGTCGAAACATGTAGGGGTGTGTTACGATTTATGATAAAACTCTCTTTGTGCATTTGTTGGTGATTAGTGTTTTTGTATAATATAGTGCACGGACATGGAGCACGTTAAATTTCTCTTCAGAATGTAAATGAAAACAATAAAACATATTATCTTATTAAAAGAATACACAAAAATAATATAGAAACCTGCACTTTACCCTGTTGAACCCCAAAAACATCATGTTAAAGTTGCTGGTGTGATGAAAGCAATAGTATAAAAATACGTACGTAGGTCAACACACCAACTTCTCATACTATAAGAAATTCCACAAAAATATAAAACAAACTAAGCTCTGTTCATGTTATAAAGTTGATACACAAGGATTTTATTAATAAACATTTTTACACTACACAAAATTAGAAATTCTTTAAAATAAAAATTGTTTTGCAACGACACAAGTGTATGTGTGAGAGATGTTTGCATTATATATATAACTTAGGTCATGTTAAATGAATTTTTATACAGCATTACGAAAGGTAATAAGAGAAAACTGTTGAAAGGAAGCGATCTCTTCCACGAAAACAAAGGTGCATTTTTCCTTCCTTTTATAATTGTGTATTTTTTCGCCAGATGCTAGTCTCAACATGTTGCAAATTGTAAAGACACATGCATCCTTATGTATTTTTCTTATTTCCATTCCTTATTTTCTCTTTTTCTTCTATTGCATTCCTTCACTTTATGTTCTTTCTTTCATTACTCTCTGTTTCCTATCTATCCTTCTCACTTAATTCTTTTTTCTTTCCTTTTTTCCACGATTTGGTGTTCGTTAGTTCTCCTTTACTTCATTTACCATCTTCCTATTTCCTATTTAGTTATCCCTTCCCCCTTCATTACCCTCTTTCCTCCTGTATTTCATCTTGCTCTTCTCTGATAATGCTCCGGATCTGACGCAGCAAACTGGGTTCTATTTTAGCATCAAAGCGGACATCAACCGTTCAGCCGACTCCTGTGAGTGCCTCCACCGCCGCAGCACATTGTCATGCCCGTGATAATGAAACAAGCATGTGATTCTCTTCAAGGGTGCATTATGTTTCACACTGACCTTGAAGACGCCTTTCTATTTCCATGCTCAGATGTAACAGTACTGGTGGTGTCTGGCTCTATTTCTAAAATGCGTGTGCAGATTTACTTACCACTTCTAAACTCTGGCCTTAATTAAAATCAGAGACTTCAATTCTATTCAATGTGCTTTATATATATTTACAATACAGCAAGCGTTTAAACTCCTACTTCCGCCTTCTTCAGTGTCCATTTAAAGGCCGTAAAGAAACGAAGCATCTCGAAGAATTATATAGCATGGCCCACAACGTACAAATTCGAGCCATAACTTTTGTCACATTCATAAATAAAATTTGAACAAATTCTTTTATGCTGCTCCTCATGTGTGTTTGTCCCTCTACCCGCGTATAACAAACGCAGAATCGCTGAACAGGTATTTATGAAAATTGTTACCAGTCAGCTGTAATGAAAGGGATTACTATACTACGAATTTAGTTAAAATCCGATTAGAATTTTGCAGCTTGAGTCAAAAAACCAGCTGCGAAATGCTACACATAATGAGTATTAGTGCTGCAATGTATTACATTTTAGCAAGTTTTAATTTGATATGTAAGCTCCATGATTATGGCAGAGTTATATGCCGAAATATGTAGGAGTAACGAGAGGCTGTATTATTGTGGTGTATCGTAACTGCAGTTAGTTTGTTTCATAAATGATTTAATTAAATTTCAGGGAATGAATAATTTCAAGGTGATTTAAATTAGAATGTAAAAAAGTGCGAAAAGATACCGAGACCGTACTTTGTGCAGCTGTAGACAGAGAGAAGCCATCATCCCGGGTTCAAAGTACGTGTTATGTTTGGTAGGTTTAGAAATACCAAGCAAAGTACGTGTTATGTTTGGTAGGTTTAGAAATACCAAGCAAAGTACGTGCTATGTTTGGTAGGTTTAGAAATACCAAGCAAAGTACGTGTTATGTTTGGTAGGTTTAGAAATACCCACCGAAGTACAAAGCTTTAAGAACAAATCTGCACTATATTGCCTGGTAAAATATTTTAAATATTCCATATCACGCATCTTTGAGGCACTGCGCTACAAGGCGGAAGGTCGCGGGTTCGATTCGCGATGGAGTCATTTGAATTTTTCACTGACATAATCCTTCTGGCCGCACTATGGCCCTGGGGTCGGCTCAACCTCTAACAGAAATGAGTACCAGGAATATTTCCTTGGTTCAGGGGGTTAAAGGCGGCCGGTGCGTAGGGCTGACAACCTTACCACCTTCACGTGCCGGCTGTCTAGAAATTCTGGGAGTCTCAAACGTTTGGAGCCATAACAGCCTCTCCAGGTCTGTAGATGGACTGTGTTACCCTTTGATGCACCTACAAATTTCCTCCCACTATCCGTACCCTCCTTTCAATTGCAGTGAATTACTTTATCCTGTAATGTGACCATTTTTCTTCCTTTCATCACAATTACTTCTACATCCCCCATTCGGAAGACCGTCTCTGCATTCACCGTTCTCTCCATACCAGTGGATTTCTTTCTCCTGCACTATAAGACTTGGCATTTTGCTTGCCTTTTCCACTGAATTTTTTTCTTCATCCAGAAGCATGCTGTTCTACCCAACGCGGAGGATCAATGCGCCAAGTACCCGCCGCGGTACATCCCGTCCCTGGCCCACAGCTGAGTCTGATGACGCGCAGCGCGTCGCCTGGATACTCAAGAGTTTCGCAATGGGCGTCACACTGCTTGGCCTCTCATACTGGCTGGTACAGATAGCGGGAGTGCAGTACCTCGCGTCACTCACCAGTGCCACTTTGCTCGCCTTCCTGCTTGGCTATGTCGTATGGTGCCTTCTGCACAGGAACAGGCTCACCAGACAGGTAGATGACTCTTCCAACACCTGACATATCGACTGCTGTTATGGGCCTGTAGCCTGAACAGTATCATTTTAACCCTTTAAATACGAAGCGTATCTGTTTTATATAAGGACTCAGGGCGTACCGCGCTGTAAACACTCTCCACTTCGGTTATAAAAACCAGTCTCTTAATGTTTTATAAGGCAAAAGTTGCTGTTTGTTCTGAGATCCGTACAAAACACATAAACGTCATGTGGGCACCACGTAGAATTTTTTAATGTTAAACCTGTCGGTACGTAAAGTTACCGCTAGGCTTTAAAAGGTTAAGGGAGGAATCATCAACTCCGGTACATTTGCATGAGACAGAAGTTGAAGCAAAGGCCGTCCCGTAGGCACGACCACTTCTGGTGTCACTGTATGCAACCCAGAAGACACTGCCAATAAAATAAATTAACCTTTATTCTACGGCCTATAAACCCCAATGTAGCTGCTGACAGCCGTGGTTACTTTAACCCTTTAAAGACGTAGCATATCTGTTTTATACAAGGACTCAGTGCGTACCGCGCTGTAAACACTGAACACTTCGGTTATAAAAACCAGTCTCTTAATGTTTTATAAGGCAAAAGTTGCTGTTTGTTCTGAGATCCGTACAAAACACATAAACGCAATGTGGGCATCACGTAGAATTTTTTAATGTTAAACCTGGTGGTACGTAAAGTTACCGCTAGGCTTTAAAAGGTTAATTTTAAATGATCATTCCTGCACCAGAGTGGGACAGCTTTTCCTCTTTCTTTCATAAATGTTCACATTTAACGTCCAGTTTGGCCACTAAGGTTAGGATTAACTTCCTGGTAACCTTTTCTATGTTATTCACACCGTGCATATTCTTATAATTAATTCATTAACCAAATTATACAGTTAATAAAATATACCCAAAAGTAAGTATAAAACGCCCACATGTTTCGGCACCGGGGTGCCATCATCAGGGAGTTATCTGAACAAAGGAATACAAGGCCAACACACTTGTGTAGGTACTGTGTCGCCTTCGCTAGTATACCACACCGCCTGACACGATACAAGGCACACGTAATACGTTCTATAGAAAGACAAGACCACTTCAGAACATAATAGACTGAGAAATACGTCCCACCGTGACAAAAACGCTTGGATCCCCGAGTCGAAACACTAGGTGTTAAGTTGTGTGTAGACCGGAGGTGGCACCTTGCTTGACGTTGCCACCTGTTTCAAACCGCTTGTCGGCCAGGTGCTTCGTTAGGTGTCTAATAACATGGAAATCACTGGGTGTTATACTGCCAGTGGGATTTGTGACTTGTTGCATCGCGACAGCTGGGAAATTATGGATCACCCCGCCTACAGTCCCGATCTTTTGCCAAGTGTTTTCGATCCTTTGGATCACTTAAGAAGCATCCGCCTGGCAAAGAGATTTGCAACAGACACCGACGTAAAGCAAGCTGCCACTTCCTGGCTAAGGACACTTAGCTTTTGTTTCTTGTACGCCGCAAAACAAGGCTTGTTTCTACGTTGCGACGAAAGCTTAAACGTCACTATTGGCCAATTGGAAGCCTGATGTGTAACATCTGCTACCCTTGTGCCACTTACAGACTGAAATCAGAATTAATCCTCTACAACACAGTGTTTGTTACCTTATTTTCTAATTTCTTTTTTACTTAGACACATGGGTAAGTTTGTGGTTTACATTTATCTAAACTTGTGTACATCCTTTTTTAATCGACCTTTCAGAGAAGTGATGCGGCTACCCGGACAGAGGCCGGACACGCTACGCCCGTAGTGGGAAGCACAGTGCCACCGATACCTACTCCTCCACCGCCATTTGAAAACCACCAAACTTACAAATACGTCACCAGAGCACCAGGCCGGGACCTGTCGCCACCACCCACCTACGAGGAGGCAATTCGGTCCATGATGTCTACGACCATCTGCACACCAGGGCTTACCTATCACCATTCTGTTTCGCTGGACACCGGACCTCGACCGTCTCAACTAGAAGAGTCTGCAAATATGGCATCACCAGTAGCGTCAGCGTCAGTGCCAACAATAAATGCAAGTCCAACGCAACTGTCTCCTTCAGCCTTAACATCACCGCCACCATCATCCTTAATGCCATCACCGCAAACCGCCTTAACATTTTCGATATCTTCCCCGTCAGCCTTAATTCCAGATGCTGCTTCAGTGGTGCAGACAGCATCGGCAGCAACACAGCAAGCATCGGGTTTGACGTGCCCATGTCAGTCAGGAGTAATACCACAGCCATCTACAGCCTTAAAGCAAACATCACCTACGGCCTTAATATCGTCTTCGATGACACCGCTTACACCGTCTGAACACCCGCCACCGCATGTAGAAGAAGTGTCGTGATGTAGTGATAAGGTGTAACACAGTGGTGTAATTAAGGGACCACACACGAGCAGGATGTTAGGTGTTGGCATACCTGAGTCAATTTTACATAAGAACACCTGCCATGGCCGTGATATATATATATCAGATTTTGGCCGTATTTTACTTGAAGGTGTACAGAATTAATTTCAGTATCTTCCGTGCATTAGACAATTATTCATACAAGTCGAACGAAATGCACTTAGAGACAACTTGTGTGGTTTATACCCCATTATTTTCTCCCACTTGTTTCGGCTTATCTGAGCCACCAGCAGGGAGAGCCAAAGACCAGAGGAAGCATGCATGAAAACACTAGTGTGTGTCCTCATTGGAATGTGTGGCTAATGCACGTGTAAGACACAGCAGCAAGATTTCAGTGTACAGTACAAATGTTTATTAAAACCTGAAGGATTAGAACATTGACAAAAATGCATTCAAACATCGTAAAGATAAATAACTATACACAGTACACATAGCTCAACACATTTATTGTATATCTTGAATTCTTATATAAAATCCAGTACCACCAAAATGGGGGGGGGGGGCGCGGTTGAGGCACTGTGCTACAAACCGGCAGGTCGAGGGTTCGATTCCCGATGGTGCCATTGGATTTTTTCATTGGCATAATCCTGTGGGTCGCACTATGGCCCTGGGGTCGACTCAGCCTCTAATCGCGATGAGTACCAGGAATATTTCCTGGGGGGTAAACGCGGCCGGTGCGTATGGCTAACAACCTGCCACGTATATGTGCCGACTGTCTCGAAATCTGGGAGCCTCGACCTCCTGGAACCCTGTGGGCCTGTCCAGGCCTGTAATGGGACTGATTTACCTTTACCTTTACCACCAAATTGATTTGAAAGATATACGTCAGAATTCTAACTTAACAGGACTGGATTCATACATAAGGATTCAAGAAATTCAATAGATATTTGAATGCAAATATATATATATATATATATATATATATATATATATATACACTTGCACTTCTGTGACAATTTAATATTTCTTTCTCAATGTTTCAGTCTTTGAGGTTTTAATAAACATTTATGATGTGCACTTACAGCTTGCTGCTGTACCTTCACGTGTGTCGGCTATGCATTCCACTCACGATACGTACCAATGTTTTCATGCATGTTTGCTTTGGCGTTTGGTTTTCCCTGACGATGATTCAGATGAGCCGAAACATGTATGAGAATGTAATATGTGGCAATGAAGTACACAGATTGTCTCTAGCTGTATTTCTTTGGATTTGTACGGAATCAACAAGAAAATACCTGGTCAAATATACAGAATATGAATCTATACTGAAATAGAAGTGAAATTTTTTAAGAATGTAGGCCTTCTGAAGAATACTTTCCGAGCTATGACCTCGTGAAGATTAAAGAAAATTCCCGAAGTGTCCACCTTGAGCTTCAACAGATGACGTTGCACGTCTGAATGCTAATTGCCTGACTCGCTGGAAAATTCCAGGTGTCGTACGAATCACCTCAAATACGTTGTGTGTTCGACGTTGCAAGTCCTGGACGTCACTGATTTTTGTAGCAGAAACAGTAGACTTCAGGTGTCTCCAGAGATAAAAATGTAAGGAATTTAAATCAGGGGAGCAAGCAGGCCAGGCTGTTGGTCCATCACCTCCCCCACCCCCCAACCCCCAACCCCAACCCCCCAACCCTGCCCCCCATTGTCCCGGAAACACTTTGTTCAAGAATTCCCGAACTGCAAGAAGGAAATTTGGTGGAATACCATCAGGCATGGACCATATATGAATCCCAGTCTGCAGATCCACATCTTGTAACAGCTCTGGAAGGACGTTTCGTAGGAAACCGTCATAAACAGCCCCAGTCAGACATGGTGGAAGAAAGTGAGGTCCCAGAAGTCTGTCTCTTGCAATGCCTCCATGGAAACTCACGGTGGACACTTCGAACATTTTCTTTGATATTTTAGAGGCCGTAACTAGGAAACCACTTTTAAGAAGGCCTATTTTCAGATAATATTTTTTGTTGTATTGTGGTAAAGAGTCAGCTTCTGTAGGTCTGGCTGTACAGTTCTCATTAACCCTGTATATATGTATAAGTGTACAGATTTATTGGAAATGCTGTCAAATTATGGCACAAAACGAACAATATTATTTCAACTACGCCACATTTACGCGGTGTGTGTAGCAGTACAACTATTATAAACCTGCTTACACACTATGCCCGGTCTCCGGACAGGCTGTTGTTCGTTTCCGACCAAAAAGAAAAACACAGAAAATAAAACTCGCTATAAAGTACATATATTTACTGTATAATTGTATAAAATGATTATTTTTGGTTAACCTATAGGGTCAGAAATTTTAAACACCAACAAATGCACAAAGAGTTTTTTTCTAGTCAATTATAACACACTCCTACATGTTTCGACCCTGCTGGGTCATCTTCAGGGAGAAACCTTTCGTTGTCGTTACACTATGTTGCACTATACAGTTTAGCGAGAATGTGCTGTTGACTGTGCACTGCGCCGTTTATGGAGGCGTGAACTCTTTTGTAGTTGGACCTACAAAGATTGACGAGAAAAAACTCTTTGTGCATTTGTTGGTGTTTAAAGTTTTTTGTATAATATAGTGCACGGACATGGAACACATTAACCTATAAGGTCAGATTACACTTCGTTCAGTGCTCCTTGGTACATTATATTTTGTTACACCCTGTAGGTCATATATTTACAATAGTTCTGTACTTCCATCCCAGCAGTAAGCTGCGTATAACTGTACGTGGTGTGGATTGCCAACGTCTGTAGTGACGACAGAGCCCTCGACGCTGGCGTATGTTTAACAGGCCGCGCGCATTCTTGTGGGAAATCCAAGCAACCATATTTTTAGAGGGGAAAAAACACTAAATACGGCATCAGGGGCCCTAAATTGGACTGGACAAGCGATGATAAAACTGCGCATCAACCACACATAAAGAATGCAATTACATTTAAAAGAAAGCACTTGTCACTTGGTATGGTGTAAGCAATCCCTACACAGACCAGGGCAGGCGGCGAGGATTCCAGGAAGTGAAGGTGATAAGGTTGTTAGCCCCATGCACCAGCCGCCTTATCCCCCCACGGAATATTCCTGGTACTCGTTCCTATTAGAGGCAGAGTCGACCCCAGGGCCATAGTGTCATAGTGTCAATGACACCATCGGGAATCGAACCCGCGACCTTCCGTAGGGCACTGCCTCACCCAACTGGGCCACCGCTTGCGGGCATCTTTTGTTAACTGTGTGTGGATTTATAGATTTCTGGGTCCTCCTTTGTTTGGTTTCTTCGTTTCATCAACTGCTGGGAGGGGGGGGGGGGGGCCACTGCTTCCTAACTACGCACGGAAACCAGAAGGATGTTTCTCCTTTTGTTCGTGTCCGAAATTACTGACTGCGTCCTTAAAAGTCGCAGCTTTTGTCAACAGGACAATTAACTGGCGTCTATCCTTTCAAATGTTGTTTTTTTCTTTTCTATTTACATATTGTTAAAATAAGTGTGGGTTTTCCGCGGACTATTATATGTTTAAATTACACATTGCTGACAGCAATCTACATATATAACTGCTAGTATATATATATATATATATATATATATATATATATA
>BLKM01000300.1:137069-214623 GCA_013340265.1 Coptotermes formosanus
TATATATATATATATATATATATATATATATACATTTATACTATAGCACAAAATTTAACCTTCTAATAATCTACTACTCTTAAAATAGATAAAATTACGAAGGCGTGTGCTTTGTCCTGTCACGTGACACTAAATAATCTCGTAGTTTACAGACGTTTCGAAGGAATAGATAGGCCCTGAAGATGGAAGCAAGATAACAGACAAAACTAAACTCTCGGGTCATCCCCTTCAATATCCACCAAACTATAAAACGCGAAAACTTTCTGGGGGTTTAATTAGACAAGTAGCGAAGTAATATGCATACTATTGCGCTACATCAGTTTGATTTAACACTTAAAAGATGGCTATTAAAGTGAAGTGCATTTAAATATTAAGCTCGTACCGCGCAGTAAATACACTCCGTCTCGGTTATAAAAACCAATCAGTTAATGCTGTATAGGGAAATAATCGCTGTTTGTTCTGAGATCCTCACAAAACACATAAATACACTGTGTGGGCAGCACGTAGAATTGTTGAACCTTAAACCTGGCGGTACATAAAGTAACCACTGGGCTAATTATATATAAAGATTCTGTCCGTACCGCGCAGTAAACACATTCCGTCTCGGTTATAAAAACCAATCAGTCAATGCTGTATAGGGAAATAATCGCTGTTTGTTCTGAGATCCACACAAAACACATAAATACACTGTGTGGGCAGAACGTAGAATTGTTGAACCTTAAACGTGGCGGTACATAAAGTAACCACTGGGCTAATTATATATAAAGATTCAGTCCGTACCGCGCAGTAAACACACTCCGTCTCGGTTATAAAAACCAGTCAGTTAATGCTGTATAGGGAAATAACCGCTGTTTGTTGTGAGATCCACACAAAACACATAAATACACTGTGTGGGCAGAAGGTAGAATTTGTGAATGTTAAACCCAGTGGTATATAAAGTAACCACTGGGCTTTAAACGGTTAATTTTTCCAAGAAACGTGCGGATCTATGAAGGTATGATGTAGTAATGGAATATAAATAACAGCGCACATACTGATGCTCCAAGGGCATCACATTATCATATTTGCGCATGGCCATGTATGACTATCAAAGTCTTGACACCAAAACATGTCAACAAAAGATAATGTTTCTATATGTATTCAGCAGACAGCGTTACATAAAGAGAAATTGGTGGGGCGCCTCTTATGCCTACTCGTATATAACTTCGTCCCTCTTCTTCATCCTTAAACAAAGTTCCTGCGAAGTGTGATGCCAGTGACATTGGATGTGTAGTTCGCAGCGTTTCAAAGATCATAGTGCTTTTGTTTTCAATTTTCTGGCACTCCTTTTCCTTGAAGAAGATGGCACTGCAATCTGTCGAAAAGTAGAGAAATTCACGCCCAAGAACACGGCGTCACATGCTAGAAGTACTGAGTCTTTAGCGTCAACCACTGTGAGGACCTCAAAATTAACATCCTTGCTTTCGTTGATTGTAATTCACTTTTAGATATTCGTGTGTATACATTTTATGAAGTAAAAGTCGTCGTCGTCGTCGTCGTCGTCGTCGTCGTCGTCGTCGTCGTCGTCGTCGTCATCATCATCATCATCATCATCATCATCATCATCATCATCTAGTCTTCCCAGGTGTTCCTACCCTCATGTATTGCGACGAAAATTTTAGGTGTATTTCTTTTTCCCAATATACGTGTAATTATATCCAAGTTAGCATATCTAGATACAATTTACTAGGTCAAAAGCCTTCATCTGTAGAGCACACATGAAGGAAAACTGTACAGTAGTAGGCGAGTTGTTGACACGGACGGTCCAAAGTACGTAACGCCTTCGGAAAGACAGATTTTTCTAACAAACGCAAATAAAACCTCTACATGCCACGTGCGCTGTTTGTAAATCGCTAATGCCGATATGTGGAGCGAGCTGATAAGGAAACCGCAGATTTAAACTTGCACAGTAAAGAACTTACGTAATATCGCGCAATACCTGCCTTATGTACTATTATTTCCGTTAATAGTATGTAAATTTAAACCGTTTCTTCATTGTGCAGCCCTTTAAAGCCCAGTGGTTACTTCACGAAACACCAGTTTTAACACTCAAATATCCTACATTATTCTTACAGAATGTATTTAGCTTATTTTAAATCATCGATTAGATCGCTATATATCCCAATAATAAAGGTCCGTTTATATAACCGAGGGGGTGTATATTTACTGCGCGGTAAGAACTGCATCTTTAACCTTTTAAAGCCTAGCGGTAACTTTACATACCACCAGGTTTAACATTAAGAATTTCTACGTGGTGCCCACATTGCGTTTATGTGTTTTGTACGGATCTCAGAACAAACAGCAACTTTTACCTGACACGTCATCAAATTATTGTTTTTTTAGACTGAGGTGGAGACTGTTTACTGCGCGGTACGCCCTGAGTCTTTATATTAGACAGAATGCGTTTCGTCTTTAAAGGGCTAAATACAGTTCAGGCTAAATTCGAAACCAGGGACTGCCGTAAGTGTTCGTGTATTTGAAAGCCGGGACCCTGGCACTCGGAAAGTACTGCAACCGGCCAACTTCCTAGAGGTTCTCGCTGGTTTTCCTCCTTCCTAGAGCAAATGCAGGGTTGGTACACAATATCCAGTTTTCACTGCAAACTTCTCATGCAGACCGCCCACAAATTAACTTCAAATTTTTCAACAGAAATTAATCCATTTCGACGTGATCAAAATTCGGTCTTAGCGCTATCCTCCGATCTCAAGACGCAGGCCAAATATTAACCCTTTAAAGACGAAGCGTGTCTGTTTTATATAAGGACTCAGTGCGTACCGCGCTGTAAACACTCTCCACTTCGGTTATAAAAACCAGTCTCTTAATGTTTTATAAGGCAAAAGTTGCTGTTTGTTCTGAGATCCGTACAAAACACATAAACGCAATGTGGGCACCACGTAGAATTTTTTAATGTTAAACCTGGCGGTATGTAAAGTTACCGCTAGGCTTTAAAAGGTTAAAGACTGTTTCTTTGCTGCCTTGCCACCACACAGCCTACTTCACTTCCTAAACCTTTGCCTTGTTTACAGCCTACCTTTGCCATAAGGACGAGGGGGTAATCTGGAAAACTTCAGAGCAGTAAGCTATTCTCTTTCCCCCACCATACTAGTAAATTTAGTATCTCTCGTTACAAACCCCATTCCCCTCTTTGTCTCTCTTCTTCCTCTCTGACATTTAGCCGCTGTTATAAGAAACGCTGAGTAAGGTAAGACAGTGGTGCACAAATTTTCCAAAAATTTACGAACCACCTTAAGATTCTAAGCTCTAAAATTTCTTATTAAGCAAATTTTGAAAAAACCCATAAATATTAGGGGCCTCACGCGACGTGGCTCCCGAGGTATGTGCACCCCTGATTTAAGGCCTTGTCTCTTGTACATGGCTATTCTGACAAAGGCCACATACAGTCGAACTCGGTTATAACGTCATTAAAGGGACTGAATATTTTGTGTCGTTATAAACGAGTGTTGTTATAACCAAGCAGTATGATGTTGCGGTTAACAGTGAGGAATTAATCGGTACCGCAGAATATCTGACGCTACAGACGAGGCGTCCCGTAAACCGATGTCGTTATAACCGGGTTCTACTGTATATTTATATATATTTATTTATTTATTTAGAAAGCTTTAAATTACCGGGTACTGGTACACACAGAGCCCTGGACACAGCCACGTGTCATTATGTACTATAGAAGCACTGTAACGACTGACAGCGAACAGACCCACCCTTCCGACACAGAGGGAGCTTCAAGACACCCGGAGAGTAATATCCACAGATAGACTAACACACTAATATCTAGTCATTAGCCCCAAAAAGGGTTTGAGGACAAGACGGACTGAGTCACTGCCAGCAGTAGCCTACCTGACTGCCCCTGAATCTGGCTCAACTTTCAAATTTAATGTGTTCCATGTCCGTGCACTATATTATACAAAAAACTTTAAACACCAAGAAATGCACAAAGAGTTTTTTTTCGTCAATTATAACACACTCCTACATGTTTCGACCCTGCTGGGTCATCTTCAGGGAGAAACTTTCCGTTGTCGTTACATCAGGTTGCACTATACAGTTAAGCGAGAATGTGCTGTTGACTGCACTGCGCCGCTTATGGAGGCGCGAACTCTTTGTGGTCTCGGCTACCCTCGGCTACTCTCGGCTACAAAGAGTTCGCGCCTCCATAAGCGGCGCAGTGCACAGTCAACAGCACATTCTCGCTTAACTGTACAGTGCAACCTGGTGTAACGACAACGGAAAGTTTCTCCCTGAAGATGACCCAGCAGGGCCGAAACATGTAGGAGTGTGTTATAATTGACGAAAAAAAACTCTTTGTGCATTTGTTCGTGTTTAACCTTTTAAAGCCTAGCGGTAACTTTACGTACCACCAGGTTTAACATTAAAAAATTCTACGTGGTGCCCACATTGCGTTTATGTGTTTTGTACGGATCTCAGAACAAACAGCAGCTTTTGCCTTATAAAACATTAAGAGACTGGTTTTTATAACCGAAGTGGAGAGTGTTTACAGCGCGGTGCGCACTGAGTCCTTATATAAAACAGATACGCGTCGTCTTTAAAGGGTTAAAGTTTTTTGTACAACTTTCAAATGTTTCAAAGGCTGTGTTGTGCTTCATGGAAATTACACATAACTTGGAGTAACATTCACATTTAGTCCTGCAAATACATAGGACATGTATAAAATATGGTTTTATAACGCAACCCTGAACTGTTGATACGTGACTTAAAACTGATAAGAACTCTGCCGAGACTCGTTTGAGCGACTACGACATTATCTTGTGTCTCTCCGTTTGGTAAGACAGCGGTACTGTAAGCCACCAATGGCTCAGGCGGTTAGCCGCCGACCTCCCACCGTGGAGGGCCGGGTTCGATCACGGGTCAGTCCATGTGGGATTTGTGGTGGACAAAGTGTCACTGGGTCAGGTTTTTCCCCGAGTTCTTTGGTTTGCCCCTGTCAATTTCATTCCACCGGTGCTCCATGACTAGGAAAAGCACAAAAAATAATAATAATAAGCATCGTCATCTTCATCACAGGGTTGCACAATAAGCCTCACGGCTGCGATGCGTCCGTAGCGTCTGCTGTGGGGCCCTTCACCACTGAGGAAAAAAAAACCACCAACAGAAGCACTTCCGATGTCAAAGAAAGACATCCTTAGAAATACTTCAGGATGCGTGCTTAGCTTTCCTCGCGAACTGCTTGTAAGTAGGAAACTCTTTAAACGAAAACGAATTTCCCATCAACTTACCAAGTTATAAAATGTCACGGGTTCCAGACGACAAAAAAAAATTCTATCCGGTCGCACAAAGTTCACCTTAATGCAATACACAACAGTATGTAAAAATTAAAAAGATAATATTAATAAACCAGCACTATATTTAAATAACATTCGTATTCTGTAGTAATCTAGTTACAATCATTAGTTACATCAATAACCCTTTAGGAACGAAACGTGATCCGTTTTATTTGAAGACAAAGTTCGTACCGCGCAGTAAACACAGTCCGTCTCGGCTATAAAGAACAGCAAGTTTTTTTATGTACTCCATATCCCGTGCAATAGACTGATTTTACAGCATTTAATCCAACAACTGCACAATCAACAACACTCAATCATTTGTTACACTACGATGCGCCTGCTACATGCTTCGGCTTCTACATTCTACTCTAACAAAAGAGTAAAATGATGGCAGGTTTTGTTAAATAATAGCATATGTGGACTCAAAAATACAATGTGTTAATTAAAATTGCTAAACATATTTAAAATATAGACTAATTACAAACACTTATAAATGCTTTACATTTCATGTGAATATCTGTCTATGGCTGCAGACAAACATGTATATGCACGTGCCATCTTCATTCTGGGGGGAGTTATCCATGTGTTGTCAGTACGTGCTTATACCGTGGTGAAACACAGTGTATATTCACTTGAGTGTACATACACGTGCCATGTAAAATATTTGTATGAAAAGTATCCTTAGTTAGTCCATGTTTTAAATATTTGTAGTAATTTTAATTAACAGAATTGTGTTCCATGTCCGTGCACTATATTATACAAAAACACTAATCACCAACAAAATGCACAGAGTTTTATCATCAATTGTAACACACTCCTACATGTTTCGACCCTGCCGGGTCATCTTCAGGGAGAACTTTTTGTTATCTTTACACTAAGGTTGCACTTTAGGGCCTGCAGGCCAGGACCGCGGACAGTTCACGCCTCCAGTACACAGTTAACAGCACATTATATAAAACTATAAAGTGCAACCTTAGTGTAACAGAAGTTCTCCCTGAAGATGACTAAGCAGGGTCGAAACATGTAGGAGTGTGTTACAATTGATGATAAAACTCTTTGTGCATTTTGTTGGTGATTAGTGTTTCTGTAACAGAATTGTGTTTTTTGATTCCATATACGCACTTCTTTAACAGAATCTCCCATTATTTATCTGTTTCTTGTTACGTATTTACAGCGACTCTTATAGGCGCGTGTGCTTATAAGTCTACGTGGTTTGTATTGTAAGTCGGCCACGCGACTAGACTACGGGATTGAAAATCTGCGGTTCGAATGCCGGTAAAGGCACCGGATATTTCTCTTCTCCGAAACGTCTGATCAAGCTCTGGGGCCCACCCCAGCCTCCTACTCAATGGGCAGCAGTGTTACTTCCTCTGGGTTAAGCGGCCGGGAAATGAATTTGAACACTCATCTCCATCTAGTGCCGAGGTTAGGAATGAGTGGAGTTATGCCTCTACTCCCCCTGCATGCCTTCAAGGCGTGGACAGGCAAAACTTTATGTTTCCGGATTTCGGAAGATGTGATAGGTGGGAGGCAAGAGATAAACTTCTGACAGTCCCTGAGTAATTAAATGGAGTTTACTGCTCCGCTGGTGTAGACTGTTTGGTGTAATAGACACCTGTTAGCAAAGCCGGAAATGTCAAACACGGAAATTAACAAGAACGTGCCCCGTTACTAAATGAAGAAATTATATTTGCATTAATATTTGTACACTCAAGATTTTATCACATTTTGCTTGGGGGAAGGCTTAGGCCACGGGAATAAGGAGCATTCACGGCACAAGAAATGCAGAACCGTACAAGGCGAAGAATCGTGACTCCAGGCTTCTGCCGCGATATCGATGAGATCTGCGATCTTGTGGGATGTTAAGGAGCGTCGAGTGGTAACAGGACAGGTACGTTGTCCCGAAACATTGGTACAGGATTACCACTCGACGCTGCGTAATATTCCAGAAGATCGTAGATCTCAAGACGAAGAATATTTCTCCCTGTGTCTAAACACCATGCCGACCACAGTGGCCGCGCGGTCTAAGGCGCAGGTCTGCGGCCAAGCGCTTGCTGGGATCGTGGGTTCGAATCCCACCGTGGGCATGGATGTTTGTCTTGTACAGTGTTTGTGTTGTCAGGTAGAGGTCTCGACGGGCCGATCCCTCGTCCAGAGGAGTCCTACCGACTGTGGTGTGCGCCTGAGTGTGATCAAGTGAAAATAAACAACCTCGACACCTGCTGTAAACAGGTAGGTAAAAGAGGGAACGACTACGAAACGTCTATACACCATGCAATGAAAAGAATTTTTGTTTTCCGAAACACATTTTAGACAGAAGATACGGTCCCTCTGTACTCCCGATTAATAATTAATTGAAATTAATGGAATAAAATTTTGGACAATTTTAAGGCGGTTACGAACCATGCCTGGAGACAGCAATTTGACGACATGTTCAAACGTATCAGTAGGAGATTTTTCGAAAATCGCATGTCACCTGCTGACAACTAACTGCAAAATGATGACAGTGTGTGACGTTAATTGCTACCAATTAACACTGACGGTAAACAGGTTCAACCAAGTGCACACTGCAATGTCACAAGGACTCACACAGTGCTGCGCCACCGAGATGATTAACACAACCCCTAATATTTTACCACGTTCCTAACACTGTATATTTACTGAGCTTTCTGTCGCTCTTCCAATTAAGCAGCGTTTATTTCCATTCACAGCTTCACCAGGTTGATCTTTGTACTAGAGACGTACTAAATTTTCTGTGAAAGGAAACTGGGTTGTTACGTATCGATTTATTAATATTATCCAAAAAATGCACTAATTGTCACGGGCTCATAACAATATATTTAAAAAAATTCCACTCCTACATGTTTCGAACCCTGTCGCCCATCATCAGGGCGAATATCAGACGTTATTATTATTATTATTATTATTATTATTATTTATTTTGACTGCAAATGGGTTTGTACCCGGTGGCAGTGGTACTACAGTAAGACACAACACAGAAAATAACACACATCACACAAAATAACAAACCACACTCAAACAAAACACAGCACACAAAATTACAAAAACAATAAAGGACACACACTACACACAATAAATACAATTACAATACAAATATAATTACAATACAAATAGTTACAATACAAATACAATTACAATACAAATACAACTACAATACAAATAAATACAATTACAATTACAATACAAATACAGTTACAATACAAATACAATTACAATATAAATACAATTACAATACAAATACAATTGCAATACAAATATAATACACGTAGAAACAAACAATACACATACAATTGTATCAAACAATTACATAAAATGCCTAGTGCTTGGTCTGTTGTATATGTAGATATGCTGGGAATTTTTCGTGTGCTGATCTGCTACACTGAAAGTTAATGTGAAATATAGGTATAAAATATAAAATGCATTATATCTGCATTTCACATTATAGCCTCTATTGTAACAGATCACCACACAAATAAACACTAGCAGATCTATATATTAAACAGACCAAGTATTATTATGTAATTGTTTTACACAATAACGTCTGATATTGTCCCTGATGATGGACCGACAGGATCCGAAACACGTAGGAGTGAAACGTCTTTAAATACAGTAAGTTCTTATGAACCCGTGCCAATCGGTGCAGTTGTTGGGTAATATTAATAAGGCGAATTATAAATCAAGGTATGGAACACGTGAAATTCGTTACACACAATTTCGATTCGTACTAAGGAAGGGTAAAGCCGGTCGTTCTGTGGAAACTAGCAGCAACATCGTAATGACAATATCGGCTAACATAACACTGCATTGCCTAGGTGGTCAGACTTTAGCACTCCATGATGTACTCCAAAGACAGAAAACCTTTCGCGATCTACCATAATGCATTTATATTAGGTCAAATAGGCAAGTACGATTGTTTTATCCATTAAAATTAATTTCTTTCACAATAAAATAATTTACCATAATTACAGTGTGTTTTTCATTAACCTTCCAGTTGCGAAGCTGATGCATGATACTGCATATCCTGCGATAACTTACTGGAAGAGGATTCATAATTACTTAGGCACAAGTGAAGGCAGGATTTTAAATGCTCTTCGGTCAGACGGTTTCGGTATTTTGTATTTAGCTATCTTCATCTGGGAGAACACTTCTTAGCAGCGGTGGGCTGATCCAAAAAAACCGCTGTCAAACGAAGAGCTGTTGATTGAACTGAGACGGCAAATAAATTTTGATAGAGACCAAACAAGAGGCCATAATCAAACAATCAACTGGCTGCCATCTACCGTCTGGCCACCTGTACTGTGTATATCACTTGTTACTGCTCTAGCGGTAAAATGTTTATCAAGCAGAAGGCTAGGAGCGAGTCTCTTATACAGCGATAGCTATTGCTGATTGGCGGACAGAACACAACACATACCCCGCCCTCAGTACCTTTTGTACAGAGTAGGCTCATCCGCCAGCTGATCTTGGTTCTTCACCGGCCAAAAACTAACATGTGACCTATACATGAGCACTCGCGTCCCTGACCTACATCGCTGTGACGTATACGATAACGTCAGCAGTGACGTGCAGGATTTCCAGGGGTATTCTTGGACCACTTCGCTGCGGTAATGACTAACGCAGCGGTTCGCTTTTAAGTCAAAGTGGAACAAATGAAATGTTAAGGCGAGGTAAAGTGACGTGGCCAGTTTCCTTCCTTAACGACGCACTGGTGTAGTGACAACGAATACAACACAGACGTACATACATGCAAAGCAGAGATGTGCCGCTTCATACATGCCACGTGGCAGAATACACGTATTATTGGCTGTCGTAATGATAGACTATTAGACAAACAGTGAAGATTGGACCATTAAAGCAAGAGACGCAAGAAGAATAAAAGCAGCAGAGATGAAATACATGAGAATAACAGCAGGATACACTTGGACAGATCATAAAACAAATACAGGGATTGCAAAGAAATTAAATATAGCCCCAGTTTTGGACAAAATACGAGAGAAATTAGATACAACATGTAACCAGAATGTCCTGGCAACAGACTGCCGAATGAAAAACTGCACACAAAAAGGGAGAAGTAACCAGGGAAGACAATTTAAGAGACTTCTGGATGAGTGGGACCGGAACGGGTCAACAACTGGTCCAACTACATGACAGCTCCCTGACGATGATGATGATGATGATGATGATGATGATGAAGATGACGACGACGACGATGATGATGATGATAGTTAATTTCGAATAGACACAGAAAAACAGTCCGTTCAATATTTGTCCTCTTATTTTGTCTATAAATTCTGAAGTATGTTATTTAATAACGCTGTCAATTGCTAGGATTACACAGCGGTGGTGTCATGAATGGAATATGATCGTCCGGCATTGGTGGAATGCTAATGGGAGGGTAAGACTGATTTCCTCTTACCATAACCTGTCCCAGTGCCACTTTGTCTACCACCAATTAATTATAGAACAATCAATCCACTTGCACATGGACTGACTTGTGACTCAACCCAGTCATGCGCAATGAGAAGGCCTTCTTCTCCCTCTTCCTTCTGCCTTCTTCTCCCTCTTCCTTCCTCCGTTCTTTCTTGCTTTCAGTCCTTCTGATAACCTGCTAGTTACTTGCTTGCTTGCCTCTTCCTTCATTCAGATCTATTGCCTTTTCCTGTTTTATTGTCTTCTTCGTTTACTCACTCTTCCCCTCTCGTTCTTTATGTTCTTCTCTTCCTTCATTTCTCATTCTACCGTCCCTATCCTTCCCGGCACCATTTACATCCGGCATAATCTGTCCAAGCCTTGTCCATCAAGTGCGCTGTGCCGTGCCGTGCTGTGCCGCGCCGCGCCGCGCCGTGCGCGACTGATTGCAATGCGTCCAGAGTTAAATGGCTGTTCCTTTCTTGAAACTAGTCTGCAGATGCCGGCCCATCACGGCGCATCGCAGTTCTGTTCCTTGCACGACATCAAGTGTTCCTAGGTACTGTTGTTGCTGCTGTTCTGTGTTGTTGTTCTTGTCGTTGTTGCTGTTGTTGTTTCTGTCCTGGTTCTTGTCCTTGTTCTTGTTGTTCTCGCCATCATCATTATCACTATCAATTTAAGAGTTAGCATTGTCATACCTCCGTATGACCCCTACAGAAACTAAAAAACACAAAACAAAATTGTTTACCTCGGATTTTTTTTAGTAATTTGAAAAACAACACAACGCGCCCAAACACTAATCCAGAGCATCTTGTTACAGGAAAAAACCATCGCTTGGGTAAAACCTCTTGCTCGGGGAAAACACGCATTGTAATTCACGAACTCATCAGCAACAGAACGCCCAAAATATAAACAGTAGCGCTCTCATTAATACAAGCTTGCTTCCACTTCATAGTATTGGTCTGTATTGTTGTTGTTGCTGTTGCTGTTGTTTTGTCGTTTGAATACCATAATGTTATCATTAGGTGGCCAGGTTGTGCTGGTAAGAGCGACTAATCAGGATGACAGATGTTCAACAGGTCACACAGATTTTCATCAGGACACACGGATGTTCAACAGGACACACAGATGTTAAACAGGACACAGATTTTCAACAGGACACACAGATGTTCAACAGGACACACAGATGTTAAACAGAACACACAGATGTTCAGCAGGACACACGGATTTGTAACAGGACACCCGGATTTTCAACAGAACACACAGATGTTCAGCAGGACACACGGATGTTTAACAGGACACCCGAATTTTCAACAGGACGCACAGATGTTCAACAGGACACACGGATGCTAAACAGGACACACAGATTTTCAACAGGACACACAGATGTTCAACAGCACACACGGATGTTAAACAGAACACACAGATGTTCAGCCGGACACACGGATTTTCAACAGGACAAGCGGATTTTCACCACGACGCTCGGATGTTCACCAAGACACATTAATCGTAAGTTTTATAAATTCTTCAGTTTCAGTCCACACAAATTAATTGAAATGAACTTCGAAACAATGAATTTACTGGTTTTAAATACTGACAGGC
This sequence comes from Coptotermes formosanus, assembly GCA_013340265.1. Lineage (NCBI taxonomy): Eukaryota > Metazoa > Arthropoda > Insecta > Blattodea > Rhinotermitidae > Coptotermes > Coptotermes formosanus. Next base: position 149,438 of record BLKM01000300.1, read on the forward strand.
CTGTAATCTCTTGTCGCTCGCCACATGCAGTTGATCAGCACAATTTAACAAAACTGCGGTATCGTATCGAACATTGACATTGCGGAGGAAAAGTTTGCAAATTCGCGGTACTGTGACGTCATTTAGGACAAACGGAGGTGTGTCCCGTGGCTGGCGTCACTTGTTTGGCCGGCATCCACCTGTTGCGACTCACTGTTGGAAATGGTGAGGAAGAGGGGGAGGTGACTGTCGACAAAGACATGGAGATGGAAAGCGGCGGACAGTAGCTGTTGGAGCGCGGTAGCAGCGTGGTGCGTGCGCGCGTGTGTGACAGTGCTTCTCTTCTGTTGGGAGTCAGTGAGCAGAGTGGTTGCACCACCTCTCTCATTGAGCCAAGGAGAGGAATTAGATCAGCATTCTGGAATCGCATAGTAAGTTATTTTACGTTATGTTAACTGAAAGACAGTTCTCGTGTCCAAAATCAAAAGCGAACTTAGTTCCCGTCACTTAACCCTTTAAAGATGAAGCGTATCTGTTTTATATAAGGACTCAATGCGTACCGCGCTGTAAACACTCTCCCCTTCGGTTATAAAGACCAATCTCTTCATGTTTTATAAGGCAAAAGTTGCTGTTTATTCTGAAACCTGTACAAAACACATAAACGCAATGTGGGCACCACGTAGAATTTTTTAATGTTAAACCTGGTCGTATGTAAAGTTACCGCTAGGCTTTGAAAGGTTAATGTGATGCATAATGGATAAATTTACTGACTTTTATGCTGGTGTAGAAGAACTGTTAAACGAAATGGAAAGACCTAACATTTTCATTAGTAAAATATTATTAAAGTATAATATAAGGAAATTAGTTGAAGCCGATGATTACGTTATAAAGCTCATGCTGACGATGTCTGAACTACAAGATATGGAAGTATGTTTTAATTCTAGTAAATATGCCTGGCAGATTAAAGGATTGGTTATTAAATAACACTGTTTGTGGAACTGGATGTAAAGACTATGTGTTGAAAAGAGAATGAAATTAGTGAGCACAGCCTTGCATAAAATATGACTCAACTAAAATTATGACAGACTATGAAATATGATATGACACTGTGTTCAAAGGAACTCGGCGTCATATTTTGTGGTGGTCAATGCATGTTATTACGAAAATCGATTTTGTGTTTAACATAGTTCTAAGTTTTGAGGTTTCTTTCGTTTATGTTCATGGTAATTGCTAGTAAAAGAAAAGTTATAATGTACAGTGCGTGGTCCTGCAGTTTTGTGGTTAGCAGAATTGGCACACGCGCAAATGCTGCTTCAGAAAGCGAGATATTCCTGCTCAGCTTGGTACGTAAGCTAGCTCCATTTTCTCAAAATTTAATCACAACTGAAATCAGATTTCCAAATGATGCTACGAAAAAAAGTCATTATTTTCGTATTTTTTAAAACCGCTTCATTCACGTTGTTGCATTACTGTCAAGTAACCATGATATGAGCAAACTTTCCGTATACATTGCAAACAAGTGACACTGGGAGAGGTTTTTCTCTGTGAGTACTTCGGGTTTTCCCCGTGAGCATCATTCCACCAATGCCCCATGTTAGTTTTTTGTACTTTAAGTGGCTTTTATTTACAATAGAGTTTTATACATTTACACCCACTATAGTCACTCGTCACTCTTATGCATATCTACAAGACACGGCATTCAGTTTTCCAAGAAATTTTCATTAAGTATCACTAACATTACATTCACGAATAGTCTGCTATTACTGATCATGTCGAAAGAAACTCTAAACATTTATGTGTATAAATAAGACAACAAATTATTTCTTGAATTAAATTTCTATTCATACGCTTGCGTCGCTGTAAGTATTCAACGACATCTCTTAATATTTCTACGTTTCAATTGAAGTTATGACAAAATATAATTCCTGATACCGAAGAAATACACGGCAATTGCCTGGATCCAAGTAAGCATAAAGAACTGTACTTTAAATTAAGCACTTTAATTAGAATTATTTTGTACATGTTAAAAATTAACCCTTTACAGACGAAGCATATCTGTTTTATATATAAGGACTCAGTGCGTACCGCGCTGTAAACACTCTCCACTTCGGTTATAAAAACCAGTCTCTTAATGTTTTATACGGCAAAAGTTGCTGTTTGTTCTGAGATCCGTACAAAACACATAAACGCAATGTGGGCACCACGTAGAATTTTTTAATGTTAAACCTGGTGGTACGTAAAGTTACCGCTAGGCTTTAAAAGGTTAATACAGGTGAATTTTAATGTTTTAGTATGACGATATCAGTATTGGCAAAATAATAATCCATGTAAGTGTTAACACAGATGATTTCTTCGAAAACAGAAACGCGTCTGTGGTGCATGTAAGAAAGAGTGCTAAGCGGCTCCAGTTGGTGCAACTGTACGAACCTGGACTCTGCAATCCTGTTCATTCATCTGCCACCGGGGCTGCCGTAGACTGAACATTGACAGCGAGGCTAAATGGATCGCTAAAAATAGCCGCAAAAATTAATTTCATTGGGAAAAAACAAGCAAGAAAAAAGTTGCCTAATGTGTCGACGCTTCTTTCGCCTGCTTTGCAGCGCAGACACTGGGGCCAACAACCGCTCGCTCTAAAAGAAAAAAACACAGGCAATGTACTGTAAAGTATTATTGAGGCGCGTTCGCTTAACCATTTTTGTCATGGAAGAACCATAAGTATTACATATGCTGAGTGTGTGTCTGTAGCATTAACTATCTAACATGCAAAGCGCATGCGCCCTATTATACTGCCATCTGTGGCCTGTCTGACTGTACCATATTTTTCCACATTATCTCACAAATGGCACGATTTTCAGAAAAAAGATATTGAACATAAAACGTGTGTTCTGATTTTCTCTGCAAATTTTATCTCAAACATTTTTCATCTTAAGAAAAATTAAGCGAGATATTGTTATAAATGTACAAATGTCTTCACGTAAAGTACCCATTATTCTTGTCAGATTTTAACCAATCTTCAACTCTCTCGGCAGGTTTGCGAAAAATACTGAAATATCAAATTTCATTACAATCCATCCTGTGGGAGCCGAATTGCTCCATGCGGACGGACAGACAGACAGACATGACGAAGGTAATGGCCACTATTAGCAATTTTGCAAAAGCGCCTAAAAACACCACTTCGTGAAGTTTTACACACGGTTTGGATTGTGATGGTGGTGTAAGTCTGAAGACCCAAAGACAGACGAAGCAGCAAATGGGAGGATAATATTAAAATGAATGTCACATGAGAATATATGAAAGAAATTCACCTGGTTCAGTATAGGGTTAAATGGAGGGATACTGCAGTCACGGCAATCAACCGTAAGGATTCCGTAAAAGCCGAGCTACTACGTGACCATTCTACCAGCCACCGGCTGTGCAGACAAGACACTGCAACAGCAAGTTCGTTATTCAAACATAATCATTAAAGCGGACAGGATATTTTAAACCCTTTTCGTGGTGTTAAGAATTTAAGACAAGTCAGGACGGTTGTATCTTACTAGACTGACAAATAAAGGGAGATTATGTTAACTGACCAATATCTTTTTTCATTTCCTGTCGGCTCGCTTATCACATAAACTCCGCAGCTTTCCCAGCGTTGTTTAACGGTATCTTGTGATCTTAACTTGGGTCATCCCGGTGTGTCACTTCAATTACAGTAATAACAAACACAGTCTGACACACCACCACTGTGGTGTGTCAGACTGTGTTTATTATTACTGTATCTCCTGGCTAGTGTTGTTTTCCGGGCTTATGTTTGGATTGTTGTTACCTTGAGTTGTTACCTTGTTATGGTGAGACTCACTATAACCACCACAGCACACAGACGTACCCGAACAAACATCCACAAATCAAGCTAACAACAATCTAAACATAAACCCGGGAAACAACACTAGCCCAGAAGATACCGTTAAACAACATCGGAAATACAACTGTTAACAAATGTATACACCCGAAATTTACCCTCACTCCATCCACATACCGATCTGACCGTCAGTGGCAATTCACAATAAGCCTGTATCGCAGATCTCCAATGCGATATACATCATAAACGGACGACACATCATCTGATAAACTCAAAACACAGGGATCCCACCACCACCCCAGCTTCAACTAATGCACATCCAGGCCATCTTCAAAACCTCCAGTTATTGTGTGCTGATCTTAACTAATCTAACGATTTTTAAACATTGGTTTTTATCCTTATAGTTTACAACTCTGTATTTTACAAATTTAAAAACTTTACATGCTTGTACCAATCAAATTGTACGCACAACAATTACTCTGACATGTAACGCCAAGTGAGATCTCACTGGCAAAAGTTTCTTCCTATTACATTTGTAATATGGCCTGGTGTTGGCCACCAGGGTGGTTGAAACGTGTAGCCAATTTTAACTTTTAAACTAAAGCAAGTTGTGAGAACGGCATCTAACTGTATTTACATTTGTACCAGTTTACTGCCCATTCTGTATATCTGTGCCTTTAATCTACTGACGCTAGTATATCGAAGACGGAAGATTTGACGTCTTTGTTTGTTCGTCAGAATGTGTAATAAGCATACAATTTGCCCAGACACAAATAATGCTGGAATAAATAGCCTTCGACTTCATAAATAACACTTAATACGGACACACACAGCCCTTCTTTTGACTTCTGGGACTTGTGAATACAGAAATATTACCGAGAGAAACAAGACTGTTTGCATGCATGTTTGGATTGACGGCGTCTGAATATTGTAACGTGTGTATTGTCAATCTGTAAGGACTCATATGGAAAAATCCGTTTGTTGCTTAAGAGGCGTCACGGGATAAAAATAAGCGAAGAAGTGTCAAGTGGTGGGGGGATAAGGCCACGATCGGAGGTATGCAACAAACAACGTCCTTGGTTGTTTAATCGAGTTTTACGGAACGGACAGAGCCGTACCCTTTGGTCGCTTCGGTTTTTGTTGCTGTAACAGTAGAGAAGGTACTACATGAAGGCTGTGATATCTCTCATCTTTAATACTTTTACATAATTACTTAAGCACTGCTAATTGCGTTTCGAATATATCATTCACATCCCTTTCTATTAACCCTTAAAAGCCCAGTGGTTACTTTACGTACCGCCAGGTTTAACATTCACAAATCCTACTTTCTGCCCACACAGTGTATTTATGTGTTTTGTGTGGATCTCAGAACAAACAGCGATTATTTCCCTATACAGCATTAACTGACTGGTTTTTATAACCGAGACGGAGTGTGTTTACTGCGCGGTACGGGCCGAGTCTTTATATGTAATTAGCCCAGTGGTTGCTTTATGTACCGACAGGTTTAACATTCACAAATTCTACGTTCTGCCCACACAGTGTATTTTTATGTGTTTTGTGTGGATCTCACAACAAACAGCGATTATTTCCCTATACAGCATTAACTGACTGGTTTTTATAACCGAGACGGAATGTGTTTACTGCGCGGTACGGACCTAGTCTTTATATATAATTTAGGTTAATCTCAGTATTCAGACAGTCCATACCAGTGCCGATACGTTAAGTCGCCGCCTTCCCACCGCACAGACTTAGGTTCGGTCGGTCCATACGATATTTGTGGTGTAAAAGTAGCACTTTGACAGTCTTTCGTCCGAGTGCTTCACCTTCCTTTGTCGGTATCATTCCACCAATCCTTCATACTCGTCTTTATCTACAGTTTTCTATTATCAGGACAAAAAGGCGAAGCCTGATAACCTTTAAACAAAAACTTTTTTTTTGAAATTGAAGACCATATTTTTCTAGGTTGGAAAACTCAAATCGTTAAAAATTCACAGTAAACACACTCCGTCTCGGTTATAAAAACCAGGAAGTTAATGCTGTATAGGGTAATAATCGCTGTTTGTTCTGAGATCCACACAAAACACATAAATACACTGTGTGGGCAGAACGTAGAATTGTTGAATGTCAAACCTGGCGGTACATACAGTAACCACTGGGCTAATTATATATAAAGACTCAGTCCGTACCGCGCAGTAAACACACTCCGTCTAGGTTATAAAACCAGTAAGTTAATGCTGTATAGGGAAATAATAGCTGTTTGTTGTGAGATCCACATAAAACACATAAATACACTGTGTGGGCAGAACGTAGAATTGTTGAATGTTAAACCTGGCGGTACATAAAGTAACCACTGGGCTAATTATATATAAAGACTCAGTCCGTACCGCGCAGTAAACACACTCCGTCTCGGTTATAAAAACCAGTCAGTTAATGCTGTATAGGGAAATAATCGCTGTTTGTTCTGAGATCCACACAAAAGACATAATCATACTGTGTGGGCAGAACGTAGAATTTGTGAATGTTAAACCTGGCAATACGTATAGTAACAACTGGGGGTAAAGGGTAAAACATCATACAAATCAACAAGCACTTTAATCTCTCTTTTAACATATAATGCATAAAAAATAAACACGCACTGGAATACTCTTAAGTACCATTCAGTTCAAATTCCAAAATAATAAAGTGTGACATCACATCTTGTATGACTGCAAAATAATAAAGTCTATGAATACCAGACATGTCACTTTATGCCTTAAGCCAGTGGCTGTCAGTCGGTGTACAGACGCACAGTCCTGTTGCCACATGTGCCGCTACACTGGTTAGGCCTATACGATATTAACCCTTTAAAGACGAAGCGTATCTGTTTTATATAAGGACTCAGTGCGTACCGCGCTGTAAACACTCTCCACTTCGGTTATAAAAACCAGTCTCTTAATGTTTTATAAGGCAAAAGTTGCTGTTTGTTCTGAGATCCGTACAAAACACATAAACGCAATGTCAGAACAATGTAGAATTTTTCAGTATTAAACCTGGTGCTACGTAAAGCACCCACTCGGCCTTAAAAGGTTAAATGAAGTTTTAAATTAAATAGAAAAGTTTAGGGGAAGTCGGAGCAAAAGGATACACGTTGGAGGTAATGACAAAAGTACCTTCTGTCAACATTGCTTGCGAGCCTCCACTATCTCGAGCGTTTTGGACACACCTGACATATTTTAGTATGCATTCCAGGGTAAGGCGATATGCATCGAACACACAGTCGTTGTAGCAAATGATATGCAGTAAGATGATACAGCGTGTATTTTCTTAGTAGTTACTTGGGCACAGAATTACATACTTGAACGCCATTCTTATGTAGCTAAACATACGAAGTACCTCTCATCTGAATTTCAGTTACGTCATATAAACATGGGTACCGACGTTTCGGAGAAACTGGTGCCGTTTCAGATTATTCGGATGCTCTCCCGCATACCGCATATGCGTTACTCACCCCAAGTGGAGATTAAAATCTTCTGAGATGTGACCAAGTGTGCTTGGACGTGTCTTGAAATGCTTGACTCTGTGTTCCTTCGAAACGTCGGTTCAACTCGCCCAACCACACAGCGTCACATCCCAGAAGACTTGAATCTTCAGCAACAACGCTGCCAGAATTTCACAGCTCGCACTTTCATAAGTTTCTTCCCAAATACGCTTTTGCGCTTTTCCCCGTTTGACGTCCCATGCTATATATATATACACACATACACATATCAGTCACTGTGTGTTCGGTAAATCAAATACAGATAAGTTTGTTGATATCGACTTGGATGTTTAACATCATCTGTTCCGTGCAGCAAGATGGAAGAGTAATAACCCACTCGGTGTAGCGACTAGGCTATGGATTGGACGATGCGGCGTTCGAGTCCCGATAGGGGCAACAGCTTTCCCCTTTTGCACAAAGTCCAAACTGGTTTTGGGGTCCAAATATCGTCCTATACAATGAGTAACGTAGTTCTTTCCTGGGTGAAAGGCGGCCGAAAAATGAAGTTCACCATCCTGTTCCATCTACTGCCGAGGTTAACCCTTTAAAGACGAAACGTATCTGTTTTATATAAGGACTCAGTGCGTACCGCGCTGTAAACACTCTCCACTTCGGTTATAAAAACCAATCTGTTAATGTTTTATAAGGCAAAAGTTGCTGTTTGTTCTGAGATCCGTACAAAACACATAAACGCAATGTGGGCACCACGTAGAATTTTTTATGTTAAACCTGGTGGCAAGTAAAGTTACCGCTAGGCTTTAAAAGGTTAAACCTGATGGCACGTAAAGTTACCGCTAGGCTTTAAAAGGTTAAGAATTAGTGGGGGTATACCTCTACTTCCCTCCATGTGACCTCATAGCGTAGACAGGAACAAATTTCTACAATCCAACAATGGTTTTATTCCATTAACTACTAACTTACTAATATATTAGCAGACGCATCAGCCGGTAAATAACGTATTTTTGATCTTAGGCCAATACATACTCTTTTGTTGTCAGAAGTATATGGAGTCGAACCCGTTTAAAACAACATCGGTTTATACGATACCACGCCTATAGCGTCAGACATTCTGTGATACCAATTAATTCCTCACTGTTAACCATAACACTATATTCCTCGGTTATAACAACACTCGCTTATAACGACAAAAGATATTCAGTCCCTTTTATGACGTTATAACCGAGCTCAATTGTAATTAACAGAAAATTAGTCAAACACAACTATTGAGTTATTTTAAAAACATCCAGTTTCCACATATTTCTGCTACATAGTTCAGGCATTACGGCAATCGTCTGGCAAAATCTCTACAAAAGTGTACTAAGGAAGGTAACATGATGAAGGGAGAGAGGTTCCTTTCGCCAGCAATATTTAACTTCTTTGTACATTTTTGTAGATATTTTGCATGATGACGGACTTTAATGGCTGAAACATGCAGCACAATTATAAGCAAACTGGATGTTCTTACAATAAATCTATAACTGTGTTTGATTGTAATTGGCCATTAATTATGTAAACAGTTATAACTGCATTAATGTGAGATAAAATGATTACAAATACACGAATTTAATCTGTTCCATGTCCGTGCACTATATCATACAAAAACACTAATCACCAACAAATGCACAGAGAGATTATCGTCAATCGTGACACACTCCTACATGTTTCGATCCTGCTGGGTCATCTTCAGGGAGAACTTTTCTTTACCGTTACACTAAGGTTGCACTTTACAGTTGAGTAAGAATGTGCTGTTGACTCTGTACTGCATTGTTTTTGGAGGCGTGAATTCTCCGCGGTCCGGGCCTGAATTGCACATTAGTGGGATACGCGTTCTCCCTGAAGATGATTCAGCAGGGTCGAAATATATAGGAGTGCGTTACGATTGATGATAAAGCTCTCTTTGTGCATTTGTTGGTGATTAGTGTTTTTGTATAATACACGCTTTATGAGCATTCTCATTGTTGGTGCCTGTCGCTTAACCTTTTAAAGCCTAGCGGTAACTTTACGTACCACCAGGTTTAACATTAAAAAATTCTACGTGGTGCCCACATTGCGTTTATGTGTTTTGTACGGATCTCAGAACAAACAGCAACTTCTGCCTTATAAAACATTAAGAGACTGGTTTTTATAACCGAAGTGGAGAGTGTTTACAGCGCGGTACGCACTGGGTCCTTATATAAAGCAGATATACTTCGTCTTTAAAGGGTTAAATTACGACTCGCTGTCCCGTATTCTTTTCAAGCACAGGTACGTCACTGTATTTGTCCTCCAAATTCATGTCCTGAAATTTGCCAAGGATCTACTCATAGGAATTTCCCACAAGGCACCATTACATCTTCCGCTTTAATGAGCCCCTCGGCACAGCTACTTTTTACTGTGTATTTTCGTCGTGGAAGAAAATAAGCTTGACACAAATGAATCGGTTAGATCAAAAAGGACACATGTTCTCATTCCTGCCGTCACGCTTGTTACGTCTTTAAAATTAATTGATTCAGACATAAATGATATCCACCCGCTTCTCTAATTTAGTGTGACAGTTCTGTCCGCTAAGCACGTTCAATACACGGAGAATTACCATCAGTTCTTCCACATATGCAAGATACCAAAGTATTGTTAAGTAATTGTTTTACGTAACAAAAATTCATGTATTCCCTGATGCTGGTCCAATAACGTCCGAAACATGTAGGCTTGTAGTGTTTTTAAATATATTGTTGTGACTCTAATGATAGTTGTGTGCATTTGTTGGTTAATATTAAAAAATCTTCATATTTTCTTACGACTAAAATTTAACTTTTACCATTTTCTGCTTAAAATACAATATTTAATCAGAAAACGGGCAATGGACAAAGCCCATTTGGCGTACTGTAGTAGTAATAACGATGATGATGATGATGATGATGATGATGATGGTGATATAACTTTTTAATTAATTTGGAAAAATTAGCATTTAGATTAATATTAAGAAACCGTGCATAAATACAGACACTGTAACACACACACAAAAATATACTCTATAAAAACGGATAATGACAAGATAGCAACACCGTCGCTTACTTTCGAGACCTTACTGATGTCTGTTTAGCTACTGAAACTACGAATTCGAATTTTAATGCGGCAGCAGATAAAGGATAAAGGCAAATATGATGATTTTCTTTTTCGCCGAAATTATCTCTTGGCGTTAAGTTCATCCATGAATTCCTTGTACAGCATTTCTTAAATTCCGATGACGTTTTATTCTTCTCATATCCGCCTTTTAAAGTGCAGTGTTATATGCACCATCTCACGCGTCATTACTAGTCTCCGCGTTTTCCTGTACAGGAAACTAATGTTTTGTATAATTCTCAGAATAGACTGCGATAATTCCCACAGACAGCAGTAACACGCTGGTATGTGTAATGCCAATGTAGTGTGTTCGGTGTGACGTAAGAACAGAACTGTTGTTTATTACGCTGTTTATATAAATGCTTGTTATCATTCGGTGCGAACTCATTTGTCTTCCAGGTTGCTATCCAAAACCACAAAGACTAGGGTATACAGAATTGTAGTTTTACCTGTTGTTTTGTATGGGTGTGAAACCTGATCTCTCACACTGAGGGAGAAACAAAGACTGAGGGTGCTCGAGAATAGGGTGCTGAGGAGGATATTTGGGCCTAAGAGGGACGAGGCGACGGGGGAGTGGAGAAGACTACATAACGAGGAACTTAATGGTCTGTACTCATCACCAAATATTATTCGGGTAATCAAATCGAGAAGAATGAGATGGGCAGGGAATGTAGCATGTATGAGGGAAAAGAGAGGTGCATACAGGATTTTGGTGGGGATACCTGAGGGAAAGCGACCACTTGGGAGACCCAGACGTAGATGGGAGGAAAATACTAAAATGGGTTTTCAAGAAGTGTGATGGGGAGGCATGGACTGGATTGAGCTGGCTCAGGATAGGGACAGGTGGCGGGCTCTTGTGAATGCGGTAATGAACTTCCGGGTTCCATAAAATGTGGGGAATTTCTTGACTAGCTGGGAAACTGTTAGCTTCTCAAGAAGGTCTCTGCTCCTTGGAGTTAGTTAGTTAGTTAGTTAGTTAGTTAGTCAGTCAATCAGTCAGTCAGTCAGTCAGTCAGTCAGTCAGTCAGTCAGTCAGTCAGTCAGTTAGTTAGTTAGTTAGTTAGTTAGTTAGTTAGTTAGTTAGTTAGTTAGTTAGTTAGTTAGTTAGTTAGTTAGTTATATAAATGTGACGCTTGAGAAGCTCAGTTGAAGTAGTTACGTAGTAACATACCACACCTATTCAAAGGCTACGAAATTTAATGAATCCAAAAATTTTATGACAAAAAGCCACAACAGGTATTGTAGATTGATCCCCTGGCCACACGTGTAAAAGTCACACTAAGTGGTGCAATTAACCGCCTAATTTATTCTATCATTTTTGCATTGTATGTGTAATGTAAAAACATGGCCGCGAGCCGCATAAAGACAATGTGGCAGACAGCGTGTTGGACACACGTGATGTAGGATTATAAGTTAGTTCTGACGTTTCGGAAGAACACGCTTAGACCCGCTATGAATGCGTAAAAAACTGATACGAAATTTTAGCCGTAAATTTTTTCTGTGCTGAAAAGATACTGCTCTCGCTAAAATTGTAAGACATGACTAAATTCTTATTAGAAGGAACAACGTCTTCCAGCGAAGTAACTTATTTACATTTAACAGGGAACAAACGTTGGGAGTAGAGGAGAGTAAATCTAAGAGTTTAATAGGTTATGTGGGGAATCCGGGAGAAACTGTTTGAGGGAAAAGAACCTTGCTACCAGAAAAGTGCACTTTGATTGACTTTGAAACATTGGAAGTATCCACCTGTCATGACCGGATACAACTTGGAAACTTTTATCGTTACAGCAGGAAGTTTGTGTTTTTTGACAGTCTTACAAAGTGCCTGGCTGATTTATTGGCTTCAAAAGTGGGAGTATTCGTAGAAATACCTTTGGTTTATGTACTTTCAAAACATTGTCAACTTGCTACTTGAAACAGTTTTTCGGTCTCCCTGAAGAATAATGTCTAAAAACTTACTACTTTAAGATGACGTCATCAGACTGTAAACAGGAGCTGATTGCTCACAGCATATGTCACAACCCGCAACTACGCCTAAAAATTTGCACTACAGATTCACAATATTTTAAATTTTTATGAAAACGTAACAGCAGAACAAAAATTAAATCAGTATCCGCCCAAACACAACTGAACTCTATTTATTATATAGAACTACATGTTTCGACCTATTGGTCTTTAAAACGTATTGAGGAAGAAAGTTATTTCTTTGTATCCTCAGAATGGAGTGTCCATATCACGCCTCTGGCGCCTAAAAATTTGAGGTGGCTCCAAAATCACGCTTTTGGCGCCTAAAATTTTGAGGTGGCTCCAAAATCACGCTTCTGGCGCCTAAAATTTTGAGGTGGCTCCAAAATCACGCTTCTGGCGCCTAAAATTTTGAGGTGTTTCCAAAATTACGCTTCTGGCGCCTAAAATTTTGAGGTGGCTCCAAAATCACGCTTCTGGCGCCTAAAATTTTGAGGTGGCTCCAGAATCTTTTTGAAGATTTGTGCCGTCCTTCTCAGTTGTCATTCTAACAAAATTAGTAATTCATGTGACGAAATACGTTGCTTTTTCTCACACATTCCAAGGTATTTTTAAGTTTTGGAAGCGTTCGACTTGCCACTGTTTAATATTCACTTCAACCTGCCGAACGGCTGTTGTCCCGTCACCAAGATCACGTGACAAAATCAAAGCGCCAGAGTGGCTTACACTTGATTGGACACTTAAACCCATTTTCAAACCCATTAAATGACACGGGATGCAACAAACCATATCAGAGCTTTTGGACTGGACTGAAGCAATTAAAACCTCAATTTCAATGAAAAGGTATAATGAATCTTGAAACTAGGACAGCCGACTAGAGCCTGTTCACTGTTTAATATGTATTGATTTTAGTACAACGGAGAGAGGTACTGCAAAGCGGAGCTGAGGTAGAGCGGAAGTGACCTACGTATGAAACACAGTGTAGTACCTCTCCTTACAATCCTACGCAGAATAGCCATTATGCGTTGATTAATTATACTATATAACCGTCTTCACAACCTCAATATAACACTTGTTATATAAATTTATTTAAAAATAATGAGGCAACGTGTTTCTTGTTATATAAAATTTATTTAAAAATAATGAGTCAACGTGTTTCTTGTTATATAAAATTTATTTAAAAATAATGAGGCAACGTGTTTCTTGTTATATAAAATTTATTTAAAAATAATGAGGCAACGTGTTTCTTGTTATATAAAATTTATTTGAAAATAATGAGGCAACATGTTTCTTGTTATATAAAACTTATTTAAAAATAATGAGGCAACATGTTTCTTGTTATACAAAATTTATTTAAAAATAATGAGGCAACTTGTTTCTTGTTATATAAAATTTATTTAAAAATAATGAGGCGACATGTTTCTTGTTATATTGAGGTTGTGAAGACGGTTATATAATACAATTAATTATTAGCCCCACACCGGTATGCCATCTCTTAAAATAAAACTTACGCGTTGATATTTAAGGCTTTGAAATGAGCTAAACTTAATTTTTCTTCCATGCAATGAAGGTGTTTTAAATGCAGTACCTGATGATAGCCGGAAATAGGGCCGAAACACGTAGCACAAACTGAAATTTCATCATAAAGATCGATAAAAGAACGATTAATTTTTCATTATTTTCTTTCTACGTACAGAAGTTTTTAGCCTTTATTGGTTTACACTCGTACGTACATCTAATTAAGTGGCTAGACGCCGGTCTCAATGTAGATTTTTATCCCCGGAAGAGTAAAACATTTACCTTTCCGTCCAGAGAGGCTCTCGAACTGGGAAACGGGGAGACACCTGTCAGGGGGTTACAACTACATTACTGTGAATTTGGCCTTACATTCACATCCGGCGCCAATTCCAAAATACTTGCATTATTTATTTGTCATACAATGATGGCTTTACCTGAAGTGGGCAGTAGGGTGGGAAGATAAATACTAAATGGGAAGTGAAAATAACTCAGCCGTGGTTTATTTTAAGTCAGTATAGCGACTCGCTACGGGCTGGATGGTCGGGGGTCAAATCCAAGCTGGATCGAATTTTCCACATCCGTCCAGAACGACCCCGGGGCCCACCCAGCCTCCTGTTACGAGTAGCGGTTAATTCCTGAGGGTAAAGCGGCCGGGGCATGGCTTTAAACACCCACCTCATCTAGCGCCAAGGTTAAAGAAAGAGCAGGGCCATACCTCTACTCTCCCTCTGTGCCTTCATGGCCTGTTATAGGGTACACTTGACCTTTACCTTTACCTGCATGTGTTAGAGTTATGCTGGAGATCATGGCGACAACATGAAAAACATATTCAAGATATCCAGCGTTTTGATTCAGATACAAAATGAGATATCCTGAACATGAATCATAACGTGATTGCGTGTCTGTCACGATGTTAGGTAACAACACGCCGATATTTATCTTCACCTCGTTTCCAGTAATTCTATACGAGCTCCTTATACCGTTTTTACACAAAGGGCTTGTTCCATTGTAAAGCCCGAAACACTCACAGGCAGTCTGAATATGGCACATGATTCAGCGGTCACATTTATGTCTCCTGACAAGCGGCTTACCGCAACAACAAGGTACCCAATGTGCTCGACATTTAGTGAGTCCCAATCAGCTGCCCTTCTAATGAGAAATGTCATAATCGGATTTCAGTAAGTACACTGGCATATGTACAAAACATTTATGGAAACAAACGCCTTCTAAGCTTTCCCTTCGTCAAACCTGTTTCCTTTAGTATAAAGGTAAAAAGTTAAATTTATCTCTGTCCACGCCACGAAGGCATATAGGGGCAGTAGAGGTACGACTCCATTTATTCTTAAAATTGGCACTAGATGGTACTGAGCGGTCTGCCTCATATCTCACCCCCTAACACCCTAAGGAAAAGTCCCCCAGTACGCATTGATTAGGTATCTGCGTGTGACCCAGAGGCGGTCTGCACGTTTTGGAGAAAAGAAAAGTCTCTTGTCCCCCTCGGGATTCGCACCCCAGATCCTTCAGCCCGTAGCCTAGTCGCTACACCGACCGAGCTGTCCCAGCTCAATTTCTCATCTACACCGTTACAGAGAGTTTCGTGAATGTGTGTGTGTGTGTATTTTACGACGCTGTCCCAGTGTCACTTTGTCCACCACAAATCCCACGTGGACTTGCCTGGGACTGAACTCGCGCCTCCGCGGTGACAGGCCGGAGACTAACCGCCCGAGCCAGCCATACCTATGTTCCAGAGTGCATCCGGAAGTTAACTGTCAACTAAGACCAAAGGAAGCGGCAGAAATGTGTTTCCTTACGGTGGTGGCCAGGTGGCAGAGTTTCGGTTCTTGCACGTGATGGACAGGGGCGCACATGGGGGGGGGGTGCCGGGCTGTAGCCCCCCAAACCCACCAAAACCGAAATTTAAAACACATATTTTGTAGATATTATGATATCAAAATTTTACGTAATTTCCCCTTCAGCCGAAATCAGCCACTGAAATCGTCTGATGACTAGTAAGTTAGAATTCTGAAAAATAAATTAATAAAATTCAAAAAAAGGAGACGTGGCACTGTGATTGAGTCATGGAGCATGTAGTCATATTTGTAGGCATATAAATGCAGTTGAAAAGAGTGTCATGTTGTACTTACAGCATGATCTTCATAACATAATTTGTAAAATCACGCATAAATTATATATAGTCCCAGGGTCAGCCCCCATCCCACAGAAAAATTCTGGGTGCGCACCTGGTGGTGAGGATATCGCAGGACAAATATAACGAGCAGCTAAAAGACAACACTTAAAGACTGGCATTAACCTGAATTATATTTAAAAATTCAGTCCGTACCGCTCCGTAAACACGCCGTCTCAGTTATAAAAACCAGTCAGTTAATGCTGTGTAGGGAAATAATCGCTGTTTGTTCTGAGATCCACACAAAACACATAAATACACTGTATGGGCAGAACAGAGAATTGTTGAATGTTAAACCTGGTGGTACATAAAGTAACCACTGGGCTAATTATATATACTCAGTCCGTACCGCGCAGTAAACACACTCCGTCTCGGTTATAAAAACCAGTCAGTTAATGCTGTATAGGGAAATAATCGCCGTTTGTTCTGAGATCCACACAAAACACATAAATACACTGTGTGAGCAGAACGCAGAATTTCTTAACGTTAACCCTCGCGGTACATAAAGTAACCACTGAGCTTTAGAGAGATATAGCTAGTGTGACCATTGAAATTTTTAGTAAATTTGGCTTGTTCTGTCCAATCAACATTAGAACGCGAAGATCTCGCGCCGAAGCACGTGCGGCCGTGCATCTACCGGTAGCTGTAACTACAACATGCACAATTAAATACGGAGTTCATTGACACGAGGTTTTCGGCAGACAGACAGCAGCACGATGACACGGCTCGGTTGTAAACGTCATACTGACTAGTTTGTGGTTGGCAGACTCATATGTACGCCCCTCCGAATCATAAAACAACCTTCCATAACCTTACTCCACTAAATGACTCCAGCATCCAGACTTTCATTTCTTCCTGCAATACCAATGCAGTAACAGTACTGTGTAACATTTTAAATTCTTAAGGCGCTGAGCAGGACAAACGTAAAAATAAACAACCCTTTCCGCGTTATGAACGAGGTAACTTGCCCTCAATGTTCCCTCTAAGCCGCGCAGGTGGGTAGCTACGCAGTAATTGAAATTCTCCCGCGCACGCTGAATTGTTGCCGTGCAGCTGGAATTTTTCAATTTTCATTGTAAATTTTCTTATTATGCGTATCACAAAAAGACTTCTAAAGTGCCGCGCAGTCGTCAGGCCGTGTAAAAATTTTATGTTCGGAGAAGTAGCAAGTCCGCGCAGATGTAAAAAAAAATCAGAACGAACGTTGGTTACCTTCAAACCGAACTTCCTCCTATGTATATTTTCGGTGTAGGAAATTGTTAGTAAAAAGGGTAATGCACTGCTATCTCTCAACACTTTAAACTAATGTTTGAAATTTTCCTAAAACTGACATTATACAGGGTGTTTCAAGGCAGGTTCATAACTTTCACACGATATGATTTCAATAATTGACAGATCAAAACCGAGGACATAAAAATGTATAAAGAAGCTACCAAAGCGTGCTGGAAACTGCAGCATTTAAGGGTTTAGAGTTCTGTGGATTCATATTTGTAATTTGCAATGTGTCACCGCCCGAAGAATAATTGGTGCTGTTGTTGGCTCAAGGAGTAAGTGGTACTAATTAACTGATGAATCATCTGCTGACTATTTATTAGACAGTTCTTGACAGAAATAAGCACTGCTAGAAAACAAAAGACAGGTGTTAGACAGTCCTTGACTTCAGTTACTCTCGCCATTCAGCAATAAACAAGTCCCGTGCCTTCTCTGCTCTCTTAGAAATTTTACTTGCATGTCTCCTTATCAGGTACGTACATCTACTTTACATGGTTCTCACGTGGCAATTCAGCAGCCACATCTGCCTTACGATAATAATTGTCGTAGGAAATAAACAGTGCAGTCCTGAGGTGATCACATGTCACATTGCCACGGAACAGCGGCTGAAGAACTCATCCTGACTAGTTCTAATTAAATTGTCCCATACAGGTGAAGTCACATCTTAAATCAGCGACTTTATTGTCGCGTGACAAACATTGTCGGGTACGTGGGGCGCGTTGCTCCCTCCCTTGAGCCTAGTAACACTTTAAAGCTCAGTGTTTATATATCACCAGGTTTAAAATGAAAAATTCTACGTTCTGCCCACGCAGTGTGAATCTCAGAGCAAACAGCGATTATTTCGCTATACAGCATTAACTGACTGGTTTTTATAACAGAGACGGATAGTGTTTACTGCGCGGTACGGACTGAATCTTTAAATATACGTTCTGCCCACACAGTGTATTTATGTGTTTTGTGTGGATCTCAGAACAAACAGCGATTATTTCCCTATACAACATTAACTGACTGGTTTTTATAACAGAGACGGATAGTGTTTACTGTGCGGTACGGACTGAATCTTTAAATATACGTTCTGCCCACACAGTGTATTTATGTGTTTTGTGTGGATCTCAGAACAAACAGCGATTATTTCCCTATACAACATTAACTGACTGGTTTTTATAACAGAGACGGATAGTGTTTACTGCGCGGTAGGGACTGAATCTTTAAATATACGTTCTGCCCACACAGTGTATTTATGTGTTTTGTGTGGATCTCAGAATAAACAGCGATTATTTCCCTATACAGCATTAACTGACTGGTTTTTATAACCGAGACGGAGTGTGTTTACTGCGCGGTACGGACTGAATCTTTAAATATACATCCTGCCGACACAGTGTACTTATATATAATTAGCCCAGTGGTTACTTTATGTACCGCCAGGTTTAACATTCAGCAATTCTACGTTCTGCCCACACACTGTATTTATGTGTTTTGTGTGGATCTCAGAACAAACAGCGATTATTTCCCTATACAACATTAACTGACTGGTTTTTATAACGGTGACGGAGTGTGTTTACTGCTCGGTACGTATTGGGTCTTTAAATAGAAGAGTTCACAGTCCTGAAGGATTTAATGGTTCTTTCTGCCTGGTTCAATGGATTAAGCTATTCCGCCAAAATTTCACCCGTGGACAGCGACACAGCCAGTTTCCGGAAACATTTCTTCTTCTTTTGTAATAAGGTGGGACGGAAGAAGTCCAGAAAACAAGTAATCCTAAGTAACAAATAATTCTAAGTAACAAGCAATCGTAAGTGACAAGCAATCGTAAGTGACAAGCAATCGTGACAAGTAATCCCACGTAATAACGAATCCTAAGTAACAAGGAATCCTACGTAACAATTAACTCTAAGTAACAAGTAGCCGTAACTAACTAGTAGTTCTAAGTAACTTATTCAGAAGTGGTAATTGTTGATTCGGCTAATTACCACGAAACTCAACACACTGTGGACACAAGACAGAGGCTTGTAGTGTGAATAACATGGAACGTACAGCGCAGTAACCACATCCCTTCACTAAGGCCAATACCAAGCAACAATACAGAATGCCTGTTCTATCACGTACCTGAACACGGCAGCCGTCACTGCGTATCTCGGTAGATGCAGGGTTTGTATGGGATGAAGGCGCCGTGCCCAGGAACACGATAAAAGGGACAACCTACACTTCGGTCTAAGAGAGACGAACTAACAAGGAAATGGAGAAAATAACGTGATTAGGAGCTTTATAATGTATATGCTTCAAGAAATGTTATTAGGGTGCTCAAAGTAAAGAAAATGAAATGGGAGGGGGCGTGTGGAGACAGTGATAGCATTAAAGCGTGTTTAATTTTCAGCATTAAAGGAAAAGGCCATATGGCATGTAGGGTTTTAGAGGGAGTGCTAATATTAAAACAGATCTTGAATACACATAATCTGAGAATGTGGACCGAATTAAACTGGCTTAGATAAAGTTGAATACCCGAACGGTGGGTTGCTTTGTGAAGGACTGCACCGTGTTAGCTTCGTTTCAAAATTAATATCGCCTTTCTTACTGCAACAAAATTACGCAGTGATAACATGCTAACTGCGTAAATCCTTAGCCCTACAGGAATGCATATAATTAAGTAAGATAACATAGTGTTTATCTTAACTTGCTGTTTTCTGTCTAAACACGAACTATTTTATTTCAGCAGTGCAACATAATGATGTGTTACTTACGCGGAATATAAAAGAAATTATTTTGAAACACGCTGTATTGCATTCTTCGTGTCCTGTTTTCCACTTAAGGGATCTTTCCTGTTTTAAATCCACCACTGTGTCGCTGTAAGAGAGTGGCATATATTAGACGTCAGGCTCGTCTCTCTGTCATGCGTGTTTTCCCTCATTTTTACGAGAGGGCTTAGGTTAGACGTCAGGTTAGTCTCTCTGTCATGCGTGTTTTCCCTCATTGTTACGAGAGGGCTTAGGTTAGACGTCAGGTTAGTCTCTCTGTCATGCGCATTTTCCCTAATTTTTACGAGAGGGGATTAAGTTAGATGTCAGGCTAGTCTTCTTTCTGTCATGCGTGTTTTCTTCCTTCCTTACGAGAGAGGCTTAGGTTAGACGTCACGCTAGTCTCTCTCTCTCTCTCTCTTTCTGTTACAACAGGCCCCTTTGTAGCCAAAACAGGAGTGGTGGAGTTATAACAGGTTAAATCCCACCTGAGATACAGGAGTACAGTTATTTACGGTTAGTTCCACAATTAACCTGTCGTGTTTATTAGCATATTTTACACTGTGCAAATACTTCCTCCCACGCAACTTTCTATTGTTTTGGGATTTGAAGTGACAGTGTCACTTAATGCTACACTACGTAACGCATTGTTCAGTCCTGTGACTAGCAGTAATTATTATTCTTGACATTTTAAGTCAAGGTTTATAGTTGACAGCAATTTAGTGTTTGTTTACTCATACGTCATGAAAGTAGCGTTGGCCTTGTCACACGGAATTTCATGACGGGAACGGTATCTTAATCACAGTGGGCGGATATGAATCAGGGAAAATGTATCCGACATCAACCTTTAACATTAAAAGTATCTTAGGCAAGTAGTGTACCATTAACCCTTTAAAGACGAAGCGTATCTGTTTTATATAAGGACTCAGTGCGTACCGCGCTGTAAACACTCTCCACTTCGGTTATAAAAACCAGTCTCTTAATGTTTTATAAGGCAAAAGTTGCTGTTTGTTCTGAGATCCGTACAAAACACATAAACGCAATGTGGGCACCACGTAGAATTTTTTAATGTTAAACCTGGCGGTACGTAAAGTTACCGCTAGGCTTTAAAAGGTTAAGCGAACAGCTTGGTACGTAGTGAACAGCGTAGCACGTGGTGAAGCATAGTTTACTATGTGATGGCTAGCGTGACACTCCATGAACAATAACTGTGGTACGTTTGAATGTCGTAGCACGTGGTAAAGAATACAGCAATATGTTGTGAACAGAGCAGTGGTGAATACATACACAGAGAACTTGTGTTGTGTGGTAACAGTCATTTAGAACTGACTATATTCAGAACATTTTCTCATGAATGTAACTGAAGGAAATTATTTTATTCATGCATGTGGCCATAGCAAATTGTTTTGTTCATGAACCTGGGCACAGGAAATTGTTTTATTCATGAATGTGGCAACGAAAAATTATTTTATTCAAGAATTTGGCCACAGAAAATTGTTTTGTTCGTGAACCTGGCCACAGGAAATTGTTTTCGTGAATGTGGCCACGGAAAATTATTTTATTCAAGAATTTGGTCACAGAAAATTGTTTTGTCGATGACCCTGGCCACAGGAAATTGTTTTATTTATTAATGTGGCCATCGAAAATTATTTTATGCAAGAATTTGGCCACAGGAAGTTAGTTTATTCACGAACGTGGTTGCGGAAAATTATTTTGTCCTTGACTATGGTCAAGGAAGATTTCATTATTACACGTTGCCACAGAATTTCTTTAATAAGTGTGGCTACAGCAAATTTCTCAAATTAACTCGCCCACGCCAAATCATTTTCTTCATAAACGTACGCACGAATATGACCATAGCAATTTACATTTTCCAAAATGCAGACACTGCGAAGTTACGTATTTATAATAAACTATGGTACTAATCATATACATGTAAAGCCGCTGGAAAACGTTTTATTCATGAATGTGGCAATGGAAAATAATTTAGTTGCCATGGTAACGTATTTGTCCGTGAAAGCAACCATGGTAGATCTTACGCCCATACGCCTCTTCACAATATGCAGTAAAATGCACTGCATAATTAAGTACAACCCCCTGCTTCCCACTTATGCAACTGTCATGACGTGTAGGTTACACCTGTAACCTAAAAGAGCTAAAGAAGTAACTTAAAAGCTTTCGAAGACTCAGTTTATAACATTCGCTAGTTGTGTTAGGAAATGTTTACAAGGAACTAACGGGCTTCAACCGTGTGATATGGCGCAGGAGACGTGTTGCATCTGTGTTAGTATTGGTAACGAAACCAGAAACACTTAAGACCTTTAGCTATACCACGTATACGCCTGTATGGAGCTTCAATACAAGGCTTCGAAGTAGCAGTAACATGCAGTAACATGCAACAACTTGCAGTAACATACAGTAACTTGCAGTAACATGCAGTAACTTGCAGTAACATGCAGTAACTTGCAGTAGCATACAGTAACACGCAGTAACATGCAGTAACTTGCAGTAACATGCAGTAACTTGCAGTAACATGCAGTAACTTGCTGCTCGGCACACGCTTAACGAAGGACAGGTTTTGGCTTCACAACAGAGAATATTTATCGAATGTTCATAGAATTATTTTAATATTTAATATTTTGCACGTGCATTGGTTCACCCAACTTTTGCAATATCTCAATGTATTTATTCTTCGTAACGCACCTCAATGAGGATGGCCACATGAACGGCCGAAACGTGTAGAAGATGTGACTACGTTTGTAATATATTCTCGTAGACTTGTGTGGTTTTCTTGGTTTTAATCACCATAACTAACTGTTCAATAAGTGGATCATCTAAAACTAGATTTTTTTTTTTTGCCTTCGGTTATCAATTATCCCAGTGGCCGCGCGGTCTAAGGCTTAGGTCTGCAGCCGAGCGCTTGCTGGGATAGTTGGTTCGAATCCCACAGCGGGCATGGATGTTTGTCTCTTGTGAGTGTTTGTGTGCTATCAGGTAGAGGTCTCTGCGACGGGCCGATCCCTCTTCCAGAGGAGCCCTACCGCTTGTGGTGTGTGTCTGAGTGTGACCAAATGAAAATAAACAACCTCGACACCTGCTGTGAACAGGTAGAAGAGGGAAGGACTAAAAACGAAACGAAGCATTATCAAGTAGTTTTTCAATCGCGAAAAAAAAGGAAAACGGGCAAAAATATATTTATAATGGCTGTATTTAACGTAGTGATATTTTTTGTGACACTCTTTTGCAGGATATTACTCATGGGCAAAGAGCGTCACGTGTTCCAATATTTGCCTGTTACTGGCAGCCACGTGGCAGCCTACCAGGAAATGTTTAAAATGTGTACTGTGTCTTCACGATTCTTCCGTTCGCACCTCCTATTCTTACAACATCAGTGCCCACAGAGTGCACTTATTTGTCCCGTGCGAGTCTCAGAGTAAACAACCTACACGTCGCTACACAGCGCTAACCGGTTGAGTTTTGTAATGGAAATACGATGTTTCTGTAAGGTTAGAAACAATCTTCTATATAACATTTACGTGAATTTCAGGTTTAAAACAGTAAACATCCCTGTAAATTATACAGTGTCCCTTTTATTTTGTCACTGAGCAATGCTGCTTTATCCCATAACAAGTCTGCACACCCCGGGATATGCCGTGAATGCTTCCGTGTTGAGATATGCCACAAAAGAGACACTGAGTAATGCTTCTACTTGGTGGTACCCACTGTCCTGAACAATACGTGAGTAAAAACAGTGGGAGAGAAGCAAGAGAGAGAACTTGCCTGCTGGCCTGTGAGAGACGGGAGTCAAGAAACGAGTGGGGGCATCGAAGCAAGACAGTGGGTTTAGTTATTAACAGCAGAAGTAAAGACATTGAAAGCAAAAGCTATGAAACGTGAGAAATCTTGAACTTTTGTTTATTTATTTATTTATTTATTTATTTATTTATCTATCTATCTATTTATTTATTTTTCAGTTGACTGTACTGTCACCAGATCAAGACGCGTAGCGTCGGTTGTGGCCAAATTTTTTATGCCAAAGCAAACGACGAAAACGCGAACAATAATTAGTCTCCGCCGAGCCTGGATTTAAAAGCAAGAACTCTAGGATATGAAGCACTCGACAGTGTTGGATGCATATTTGTGTAAATTACCGTGACAGTTACTCATTTAGCGTCATACGGCAACAATAATCTTTCCGCAACAAGTTTTTCCGCAGTTTTGTACAATACAGCACACATCAACACAAGCTTATGCTCGGTGCCACCACAGACATTCCACGCGGATTATATTTCTCGTGTTCAGCTATCAACACACTAACACACAAACCCCGTAAGATGGTACAAGGTTTCTTTCCCAGCCACGACTTACTGGCCTCCATAAAACACTTGGTCTGTAATAAGCATTTACATTGTAAAGAAGAAATTCAGTCTAATTTTACGCGGTAGCATTTATGTTCTATGGAAAAAGAATCTACAAAATGTAACAAAAAAAACTGTTAGCTGCGGATTGCGGGTTTCCTTCCGTGTGATTCTGCGTACAGAGCAACGTGTTCCGTTCACAGCAAAGTGCTGTGTTCAGGGCAAGGTTTTCCGTTCAGAACAACGTATTCCGTTCACAGCAACGTGTTCCATTCATAGCAACGTGTTTTGTTCACAGCAACGTTCTCCATTCACAGCAAAGTGTTCCGTTCAGAGTCACGTGTTTCGTAGGGCCGTGCCATGGCTCAGGCGGTTAGTCGCCGGCCTCCCACCGCGGAGGCCCGGGTTCGATCCCGGTTCAGTCTATGTGGGATTTGTGGTGGACAAAATGGCACTGGGACAGGTTTTTCCCCGCGTACTTCGGTTTTCCCCTGTCAATTCCACCGGTGCTCCATTACTAGGAAAAGGACAAAAATAATAATCATCTTCATCTTCATCATAGGGTTGCACAATAAGCCTCATGGCTGCAGTGCGTCCGTAGCGTCTGCTGCGGGGCCCTTCATCAATAAAAAAACCGTGTTTCGTTTAGAGCAACATGTTCTGTTCATAGGAACCTGTTCCCTTCAGGACGTGTTACATTCAGAGGAGGCCCTTCCGTTTCTCTTTATTGACCTGACTCTTCATAGAGCATTCTTGATATACCACCGCCTTCTATAAAACTAAGCTGTGCATTTTACCCACAGAATGCATTTTTACCTACATAACTACTTCGTACGATTTACAGGCAGTTATTATTGTCAGTAGTTACGAACAGAGGCAGAATGTGCGAGATACCAAGACTTCCGCCGCGGTGTAGTAATTTTTAGACTACTTGATCCCTGAGAATGGAACGGAAAGGTTGTTCCGTAAGGTTAGTAACCAGCTACCAACCTATGCCGCGTAAAATCCCCAAAACGCCGTGCCATAGAACCGGAACGATCAGTGAACTTGAGGGCTTTTGGTAGTGATTCAAAATAAATAATGAAACTCCTACGAGAAGGAGCAGGGAGTAATAAAAGTTTACTCAGGTAAAGATAATAAAAGAAACAAAGAAGGGAACAAAATAAATAATGGGAGAAATAAATAACTAAGAAAATAAAGAAAGGAAAAAGATAGACGGAAGAAGGAATGAGAAACACGTATAAGGAAGAACCTAAGGCAAATATTGTGCTGTTCCGTTTATGTATGTGTTATCGTATTGTGGTGTCTGTACTGGTGTAAGGCTGCTGCCACCGGGTGAAAACCCAACTGCAGTAAGAAATAATAATAATAATAATAATAAATCCCTACACAGGAGACCATTTTATTACATATAGTCCCACAGACAGCTTGACTGTAAAGGATATGATATCCTGTGCTTTATTCAACAGCACGACGTCATAACGTATTTGAGGGAGCGCCACATATTCCTAGGTGGAATGGAGACAAGTGCTTAAATTCATGTGTCGTCATTTTCACCCACTGTGCCCTTTGAGATGTGGGTCGTACGGGTCTCGACGCCGTGTAGCACAAATGATACAGGCAATCTACGTATAGAGGAGATACTGAGGCGCGTTCGCGTAACTACTGTTGCCGTGGAAAAAGAATTAGACCCATTACATATTCTGAGTGCGTGCCTAGTTATCTACCATGCAAAGCGCATGCGCCGTACTATATTGTCATCTGTGGCCTTTCCGGCTGTACCATATTTTTCCACATTATTTCATAAACACCACAGTCTTCGGAAAAAAAAGTTACTGAACATAAAATGTGTGTTTTGATTTTCTCGACAAATTTTGCCTGTAATATTTCCTATTCTAAGAAGAATTCAGCGATATATTATCATAAATGTACACAGGTCTTCATGTAAAGTACCTGTTATTATTGTCAGATTTTAATGTAAACTGAATTTTCGCGACACAGTTTCGAAAAATACTCAAATATAAATTTTCATGAAGATCCGTCCAGTGGGGGCCGAGTTGTTCCATGCGGAAGGACGGACGGACGGACATGACGAAGTTGATAGTCTCTTTACACGATTTTGCTAACGCGCCTAAAAATTTGATACTTTACAGTGGGTAGAGAGAGGAATGTCACATATTTGTAGGCGGAACGGCTTTGCTGAGCACTGTATCAGTAAAGACCTTGCATGCCGATGCGGTTTTAACCGGTCCGGCCCGACAGGCTGAGGTCGGCCTTGCCACTTGCCGGTTTCAGGCAAATCACTGCCCACTCTATAGATATACACATATATGCTGCGTTCCTTTCCGCCGAAGACAAGGTTTTTTCCGCAGATCAGTAACCTCGAGTGTAATACCGTTCCGGTCACTGATCCAAACGCATTTATACTGTAATTCCATTATAAACCGTTTTCCTTTTCACAGCTCTGGACATGTGTGTAAATTGTCCTATAACGCTGTATTTCCGTCAGTCATTACAGAACAAAACAAACAAACTTTCTCGATAAAGAAGAACGCCTCTTGAGAAACTAATGTTTGTTCAGCGATCCAACAAATCCCTGCATTTAATTGAATACAAAGGTTCGTTGCCGTTTTCAAAAAAACCGCGCGTTTTTCTGAATTCTGACATAAATGAATACAGTCTACCCCACCCCCACATGTGTTTTAGATCCACATTAACCTTTTAAAGCTTAGCGGTAACTTTACATACGACAAGGTTTAACATTAAAAAATTCTACATAGTGCCCACATTGCGTTTATGTGTTTTGTACGGATCTCAGAACACACAGCAACTTTTGCCTTATAAAACATTAACAGACTGGTTTTTATAACCGAAGCGGAGAGTGTTTACAGCGCGGTACGCACTGAGTCCTTATATAAAACAGATACGCTTCGTCTTTAAACTTTTAAAGCCTAGCGGTAACTTTACATACGACCAGGTTTAACATTAAAAGATTCTACGTGGTGCCCACATTGCGTTTATGTATTTTGTACAGACCTCAGAACAAACAGCAACTTTTGCCTTATAAAACATTAAGAGACTGGTTTTTATAACCGAAGCAGAGAGTGTTTACAGCGCGGTACGCACTGAGTCCTTATATAAAACAGATACGCTTCGTCTTTAATGTTATCCAAAAATTTACGCCTACGTATTTCAAGCTATTGCCTTCTTTCAGGATTCACAATAAAGAATTAGATGCGGTTCTTATATCACATGCGTGCTATGTGTTCCTGCCGTCTCTTTGTCATTAACTGATAGTCCGACAAGTTATGATTAAGGAATGAAATACGTAATGGCCGTCATTATAAACGCCGAAATTTTCCAGTGTTGGTTGTTGCTTGTACCTGTCGTTTTATTACAGACACTCCGTCTGTGTCTACTGGTGGTTTTATGCTGAATTGAGAGGAACTTTTTGTGCTTCGTACAGAACGCCTTAGATGGAGATCATGGCCGACCGTCAATCTGTCTGTGTCTTATTTTCAGCGACTGAACACTCTGTCGGATTTTCATGAAATTTTCTATAAGAGTTCTTTACAAAATGTTGTTAAACAACCTTAATTTTCATGAAAACCGGCTCATTGACAGTCATAATTTAACGTGGTTAATGTCATCCCGTTGTGTTTTCAACAAACAGTAAAATTGCCCTCTAATACAGCTGTGTATTTTATGCTAGTGTACGTAAGCTACGTGTTTCGGTCCCTTGGACAATCATCGGGCTTTTGTTTAAAACTTTTTAAATAAAGGTACACAAGTATAGCCACGGATGTACTATTTTTTGTTATATCTCACATTTAGCTGCCATTTGTTACAATATTATGTTCCGATTTTTTATTTATTGTAATACACTTTGCCGATCCCAGTGGCCGCGCGGTCTAAGGCGTGGGTCTGCGGCCCAGCGCTTGCTGGGATCGTGGGTTCGAATCCCACCGGCGGCATGGATGTTTGTCTCTTGTAAGTGTTTGTGTTGTCAGGTAGAGGTCTCTGCGACGGGCCGATCCCTCGTCCAGAGGAGTCCTAGCGACTGTGGTGTGTGTCTGGGTGTGATCAAGTGAAAATAAACAACCTCGACACCCGCTGTGAGTAGGTAGAAGAGGGAAGGACTGCGAAACGAAACGACGTAATAGAATTTTGTTTTCTTTTCAATTTTTTATAATACACTATA
Source organism: Coptotermes formosanus (assembly GCA_013340265.1). Classification (NCBI taxonomy): domain Eukaryota; kingdom Metazoa; phylum Arthropoda; class Insecta; order Blattodea; family Rhinotermitidae; genus Coptotermes; species Coptotermes formosanus. Next base: position 178,105 of record BLKM01000300.1, read on the forward strand.
TGTAATTCTGAGATCTACTGAGATAGTGTGCATTCGTGTTTACGTTTTTATGTTTATTGTAAAAATGTTTATACAAAAGCCCGATGATTGTCCAAAGGGACCGAAACATGTCGCTTACCTATAACAATATAAAATACAGAGTCGTGTTAGGCGGTAATGTATCTATCTGTTGATCAGCCACACTTCACTTACACGCGTAAATTAATTTCCAGCCATATTTTCCATATTTATTGACCGATTTGATCGAAATTCAGTACAGAAAATTTGTGTGCAATGCAATTGAGCACTGGCTAGTTTCGTGAAAATCGTTAAGAATGAAAATCCTTGCTTTATTTAAGGAAATAAATGAAATTTTGCTTTCATTTTCCACGTTTCATCCAGTTTGCATAAAATTCTACGCAGGATGTGTCCACAAAAACTTACTGCATGGTCATGAGTTTGAAAAAAAAAACCCCGCTCGGTGAAAGCCATGCTTTACGTAGAGCCCTAAATATATTTGTATCCGTACTTTCCACATTCCTTATCCAATGTGGGTGAAATCCGGTATAATAGATTTACACATAATTCTCGTGAGCTTTATGTATTAGCTCGTAAATCTGCGCTGGGAAGGTATATTCTTCTGACGGGCGTAAATTAACTTACCCATAGCTGTGTGCCGTGAAACCTTATGACAATCTGAAAATTCGCCTTAGTGACATCTGTAGTAGGTCACGGATACACCACCCGCCATCTTGTGTACAACTAACCGCAGTGACTGCTTGGAAGGACATAAATTCTCGCGCAAACGCCATGAATATTAAAAAGCTCTAATGTAAATTGTAACACAGTATTCCCGTAATACAATTGATGAATTTTACTGCTATTCCAGTCGCTTTTAATAGGCGAACTTCAAGGTAATGACCGTCACATTTTCATCAATGTGGTTTGATCAAAAAGTAAACTTGCTCACAGCAGATAACTTGCCATATTTAGAGACTGTAAGTAAATAAAACCAATATTTGTCTTCTGATTGGAATTATGACTAATAACGGAGCCATAAGCCGAGATAACTTGACCGATAACCCGCCTTATCCTCATGAATCCAGTCTGTCCCAACAAAATTGCGCCATACTTCAGTCTACATCCTTGTGATGACTTGGGAGGGTAAGCGTGCCTTCTAATAGGATCTGACGTTCTGACGTCACCAACTATCACAATGTAAATTTTGTGTTATTCAGTTCCGTGCGGATGATAAATACAGCAAAACAGATCCAACTTATGCACAATATTATTTATTTATTTATTTATTTATTTATCCTTTTTGTTTTTGTTTTTAGCAAAAAAGATAAATAAATAAACAATAATATTCCGCATAAGTTGGATCTGTTTTGCTGTATCACGATGTACTGCAACATTAATTTGGAAGACAGTTAGTTGCTATCATTGAGAAAGGAAACTGCTGCCACCGTTTTCAGGGTAGAATGCGTTTTGTGCCCCAAATATTAAGACAGCAGTTTCCCCAAAGCTGTTAATTGTCTATGGATGGCAGATCAGGAGATGTTACCTGCTGGGGGGTGAGGGTGTGTGGTGCTGTACGGTGGGGTGGGGTGCGACGGATGATTAGAGAACTGAAAATGTGAACCATTTCGAATGCAGTATTTAATTAACAGACTTTCAATCGCCACGAAAACTTGAGCATGTGCATCTATTGCATTTATAGCAAGGATCATAACCTTGTTGCCGATCCCAGTGGCTACGCGATCTAACGTCTAGGTCTGCGGTCGTCCGTTTGCTGGGATTGCGGGTTCGAATCCCGCCGGGGATATAGATGTCTGTCTGTAGTCAGTGTTGTGTGTTGTCAGGTAGAGGTTTCTGCGACAAGCTGATCACTCGTCCAGAGGAGTCCTACCGAGTGTGGTGTGTCTGAGTGTGATCGTGAAGCTTCGATAATGAGGAGGCCCTGGCCCCACTGGGGGTGTCATACTACTACTGTCGCCAAAATATTAATACTACAACCACTGCCGCCACCCTACTACTACTGCTGCTACTACTACTACTGCTACTACTACTACCACCACCACCAGTACTACTACTAGTAATACTACTACTAGTACTACTAATAGTAGTATTACTACTAGTACTACTACGGAACACCATTGTCGCTTCGTCAATTTTCTGGCCAAAATACATTCTAAGCACACGACGTTTCGGAGAGTGACATTTCGATCCACAGTTAAGAAAGAAGGGACACCTCTAATTAGACAGTGGAACAATTCCACTAGGAGCACCACAGTAGCCACAATAATCGCAACGTGTACCCTAAATGCAGTTCATGTACTTTGCAAATGATGTCTTCGTACCTCTGCACCACCCTTGAAATTCACACAATGTTTGTAGGCAAACAGCGCCACACGGTTGTACACCCCTACGACAGCTGTGCTGAATCAGCTGATTTAACCATCTAACGACGTAGGCCCCCTTGGGCACCTGCCCAGACTTCATGGCCGCGCTGCAGTCAGGCTTTAACACCAGGCAGCACAAAGATGGCATTACTTCATGTTATGCCCCTATGTACTAGACTACACTGCATAGTCGCAGCATTGACCAATGTGACAGCCTCTAGCTTATACATGTGCTTATCCTCTTTAATATGAACCATCTTGTAAGAAAGTGGCCTTCAGTTTAAACTTCACCTATTGCAGGATTAATTCCGCAAAGTCTCCAACTTGAGGCGCAGGTAACGTTAGCGAGCCTAGGCTGATGTCCTAAGACAACAGAGTGCGCGGAGCCGTGTGCGCGTAGACCAGTGTGTTTCTGCAGTCAGAGAGGTGGGGGTGCCACTATTCGTCTGCGTACGTAGCAGCTGCTACATAACGGGGTTAGGAGGGCCGTAAGGTTTGTGTGAATCGCGCTTAAGGTTATCATGAAAAGTGATGGGGACTTTGTGGATGTAATCCTGCTATAAAGTAAGAGTTAAACCTACTTGCATTCTATCCACAACGTTCAGCGCTAAACTTTACGTGCTAAATGTTATCGAAATTGTACCAGTACTTCGGCGACTTTGCCTACAGATGGAGACAAAGTACAACATCCAACTTTCGGTGTTCGGCCTTTTGAGATGTTACACAGCGTTGATTGGTTGTCAGTTACCGACGTTTCGGGAGAGTCTATGGATCCCATCTTCCTCTTGAAAATGTGACCGATAGGCTGTCCCGAAACGTCGATAACTAACAATGAACGCTGCGTAAGATCCCAGAAGGGAGAAGGCCTCATTTACTCCACGGCAGGAGTCTGAAATAAAAAATATGACTTTGCTTTTATTTTATACACTGCGGGCAGAGAATGAGTTAAAAAATTAAGTATATTAAATATATAAATATATAAATTAAGACGAAGCGTATCTGTTTTATATAAGGACTCAGTGCGTACCGCGCTGTAAACACTCTCCACTTCGGTTATAAAAACCAGTCTCTTAATGTTTTATAAGGCAAAAGTTGCTGTTTGTTCTGAGATCCGTACAAAACACATAAACGCAATGTGGGCACCACGTAGAATTTTTTAATGTTAAACCTGGTCGTATGTAAAGATACCGCTAGGCTTTAAAAGGTTAACGATGAAGTTCCGGAAATAAACTTGCAAGATAAAATTTTCTTTCATCATGTCCATTCTTTGTTCTGTAGAACTATTAAGTAAAAGACTAAGGGCTGAAATCTTGGCATTATGTCCCCATGTATCAAGTGGCTATTCCAGCTCCTGTCTCTGAAGACGTGAGAATTAAAATATATAAAATATATAAAACTGCGTTTCAATGAATCGCCTTTCGGAACTAGTCCATGTGTAGGATAAGTGTGTCCAGGTCTACACGACTGTTTTAACGGTTTGGAACGTAGTTTCTAACTCAGAGATCCGACGGATATTAGAGGTATTTCGTAACAAAGCAGTGACGACACTATGCGAAGATAAGCGGCGGACAATTGCATAACAAGAAGCAACAGGATTTGTGAGCTCCACAAATACGCTGATTGCGACTCACACAAGGATATGGACACAACATGCATCACATACGGCAGAAATGGAAAGATATTTACACAGCATGCATCACACATGGCAAAAATGGAAAGATATTGACAGAGCATGCATCACATATGGCAAAAATGGAAACATACTGACAGAACATGCCTCACATATGGCACAAATGGAAACATACTGACAGAGCATGCATCACATATGGCAGAAATGGAAACATACTGACCCAGCATGCCTCACATATGGCAGAAATGGAAACATACTGACCCAGCATGCCTCACATATGGCAGAAATGGAAACATACTGACACAGCATGCATCACATATGGCAAAAATGGAAACATATTGACAGAGCATGCATCACATATGGCAAAAATGGAAACATATTGACAGAGCATGCATCCCATATGGCAAAAATGGAAACATATTGACACAGCATGCATCACATATGACAAAAATGAAACTTTCCACGAAGTGTAGCGGGAAAACCTCAAGGGAAGAGGCTGTAGCTAGACTGTGCACAGCAAAATAAATTAAGCCGCTAAGCACTGTCTGTGAAACACTGGCTTAGAAAATCAACCTTCAATAACGGAAAGGTAATTGTGAAATAATAGTTTTTAACATTTCCTATTCTCGCTTATGTTTCCGGCTGTCATTCACATGGTCACATCCCTTAGTCATGGAGTCCAACGAGAGACAAAAATACCTCTGATAACAGGCCCGGAAACAATCCGCTTTCCGGTGAACAGAGTGGCCATTTCTTGCTGGAACACAATCAGTCCCCAGTGTTCGGCGTCCCTGCGCCTTATCAGATAGACAGACCGGTGGGACACAAATGTTTTTCCCCTTCCAGCGTTCGACCCAAGGATCATAACACGTCTGTACACTTATATATTTCCGGGAACTAAAGTTAACTAACCTAACTTATGTGATTGAGTAACTCAATAAGTGACAAGCATTTTTGCTGAGTTGCGTGGCCCTTTTGAGGTACGTGATCTTGGCGTGGAAACACCGTTTATAATTGAGAGACTCTGCTCACTATGCGGTAGGTGCTGAGGCCGAAAAAACAGTTGAGCATCTACCATGTAATTACAACACAGCAAAATCAGACGGCAGCACTGCACAGATCAGTGGTTCCCGAACTGCCGTCCACGGAGCCAAAGGGATCCGCGACCAGTTCCGAGGGGATCCGTGGATACATTTCTGAAGTGCCTACTTTGAAGTTTCCTTATGTTTTAATTAAAATAAGGATGTTTTTGTAAAAATAATCGCGGAACTTCTTTGGTAGGCGATATGTTTATTTCGTATGACCGTTAGAATATCTAATTAAGAAACATCCTGTACACATGAAGAGAGCGACAATAGGTTTAACCTTTTAAAGCCTAGCGGTAACTTTACGTACCGCCAAGTTTAACATTAAAAAATTATACGTGGTGCCCACATTGCGTTTATGTGGTTTGTACGGATCTCAGAACAAACAGCAACTTCTGCCTTATAAAACATTAAGAGACTGGTTTTTATAACCGAAGTGGAGAGTGTTTACAGCGCGGTACGCACTGAGTTCTTATATAAAACAGATACGCTTCGTCTTTAAAGGGTTAAACAATATTCGTCTACAAGAGTTGAACCGTAAGGTAGCCTTGTGTATGGATAGTGTAGACAAAGCTACACCCGCAAGTCGCCTGCCAGAGTTTCCAAAACGGCCCAAGGACAGCTTCTATAAATTATGATCTCGAAGGAAAAGACAACTCAATGTCGTTACTATGGAAGCCTGCCATTTCTATCCACGTGTCATCCTTTTCCCCTATGAACTCTTTTAACCTTCGGAACAGCGAAAGAAAAAGCGGTATTACTTTTCTATCTAATGTTCCCCGACTTCCAGAAGAGCTTTGTTTTTTGGAAAATTCCCAGATTCGCCCTTAGTCCTTCTAGTAAAAGCAACGTGTAGCTGAAGATGAATATGGAGCATGGGTGGAATGACACTGACAGGGGAAAACAGAAGTACTGGGAGAATATACTGTAGTATAGCCACTTTGTCCACCACAAATCTCACAGTGACTGACCCGGAATCGAACGCAGTTTTGCGTGGTGAGAGGCCCAAAAGTAGCCAGCCTGAGCCACGGCACATCCGACTTTGAAGGTGAGGACGGAATTTAATCTGTTTTATATACATTCAGTTCTTACCTCTCAGAGAACAGTCTGCAACCATTATAAAAGACACACCGTTAATGCTGTTCAGGAAAAAACTTGGTATGCAGTGTGACAGCCATACGAAATTTAAATGTAATATAATTACCATTAAGTTTTAAAAGGTTAAACTGAGTCCGCTTTATGTGAATAAAAAAATTTGAAACCCACACGCTTTAAAATTAATTTAAAGTGTGTAGCTCTTTGTCTCTTAAATTGTGTGGCAGTAAAAGAATTTGATCTTTCAGAGTTAAAATTATCTCAGCAGCTTAGCGGTTCGCATTTTGGGAAATACATCTTACCTAGCCTTCTTAGGTCTGAATATTTTTTTTGTTTTTTATTTATGTCCTGCAAAACTAAAAGTATTTTACTCACAGACCATCCCAAGCGTACTTCTGTATCCACAGAACTGGGAACGTACGTCACTAGAGCACTGGAGTTCACATTCTTAGCCTATACTTGCATCCACTTCATGAGATTTGTAAAAAATATTTAAGACGAGTTCCTCGCTCTTCTGAGATGTTATACAGCGCTGATTGGTATTACCGACGTTTCGGTACAGCCTATGGGTCCCATTTTCTATGGTCAAGCAATCCGGTCTGGACTGCTTGACCCTAGAAGATAGGGTCCATAGCCTCTACTGAAACGTCGGTAATTAACTACAAATTAACGCTTCATAACATCTCAGAAGAACGAGGACCTAATTTACAGCTCGGCGGAAACGTGAAGTCACGCAATGTTTAAAATATTTGAGAACAACAAGAAATAAAGAGAATGGGGAAATATAAGAGACAGAAATAAGAAATCAAAAGGTCTTAGCCGTATAAACAGACACAAACAAAAAAAGCCTAACACAGAGAACCGTAGGATCCGTTATTTAACGGACACTTTGAATGTGGACAAATGACCGGACCCACAATGCATGGTGAGATTTCTCGCTCCTGAGTGTAACATGGAAGGCCGAAGATGGCTGTGAACTATAAACCTTAGTGACAAGGAAGACGGAGGTGACGCTACAAAGGGGCTTTTGTGGCTGGCGCAGACAACCCTTTATTTTCTCCCCTGAAGTCAAGATTACGAAACTCGTTCACAGTTTAGGAAAGGGAAATACAGTATAGAGCAGTGGATACAAGACTGCAGAACTGAAGGTCTGTGCAGAAAGAAAGGAAAACTGACCTCAGTCATGATATCGTATCAAAAGGTCACTGATAATGGGCCATGGTGAACATCTGACGGAGAGAAAACTACACTTCTTACTCATTTTTTGCAAGTTTGGCGTAATATTCAACCTTTACATTCTTATAATATTTGTAATATTTTGCAGGACGAAGCCCATGTTAGGCCAAAAATCGGAACTTGGCGCTTGTATTTGCAACGTTGTATTTTACGACGTGTTACTCACTAGTGAACAGTAATCTTCAGTGAACCAACTTCTATGTGACACACTTCGACGCACCGCGTCAACATGTGGTGGTTCAAATAATAATGAATTTAATTAACAATTTAGCAACTGGGCTTGTGTGTTTTAAGTGTTACATGTGTTCCCCCTTGAAGATGGTGTTCTAGTGCGCCGAAACATGTCGGGGTGTATCTAAATCGGCTGGGTATTGTGTTTTAACCTTTTAAAGCCTAGCGGTAACTTTACATATCACCAGGTTTAACATTAAAAAATTCTACGTGGTGCCCACATTGCATTTATGTGTTTTGTACGGATCTCAGAACAAACAGCAACTTTTGCCTTATAAAACATTAACAGATTGGTTTTTATAACCGAAGTGGAGAGTGTTTACAGCGCGGTACGCACTGAGTCCTTATATAAAACAGACACGCTTCGTCTTTAAAGGGTTAATACTGTGTACGAGTTGGTGTTAATATATATTGTTGTACGGCACTTCCTGTTTCATTTAGAACAGGGGTATCAAACATACGGCGCGCAGGCACATGACACCCGCCAGTTCGTTTCATGTGCCCCTCCATCTGGGCTTATTCCAACTACAGAATGTGGCTCGGAACAGCAGTGAAAACTTCTGTTCATTTTTAATTAATTAGAAAATTTTTCGTCACGGGCTATAAAAGCTCAAATAAGATGATTTCGGTGTTTTATGTTCACATCTATCATATAAAAAAATTTTAAGGTACGCTTATAATTTAATGAGTACTTTGTGTCCCTTCTTTAGAAAAAGGGCATCCGGAACATCCGGAACCCGACGTTTAGCACTCACTTCTCACTAGTACCAAGACTACGAAAGTGTGGATTCTGATCATTCCCCCCCCCCCCCCTTCCCCATACTCCTACCTTCACAATATCAACGGTAACTGCCTTTAAAATACACAAACAAAACGGGGTGTCCAAAGTGAAAGAAACTTTACAATGTAAAGATAAGGCAGATTTATCTTTGTATTTTGACATCATTCGAGATGAAATTTTTCAGAAGAACAGGGCGATACGCACTTTTTGATCCCGAAAGGAACGGATAAATTTTGGAAGAGCTGAAAGTAGAACCAGTTGACGAGAAACTAACAAGATACCAATCAAATTCGCTACAACATGCAACAAGAATGAACAACAGCAGGATGCCCAAAAATAATACTGAAGTACAGACCAAATGGACAAAGACGACTTGGAAGACTTTTGAAGAGACCATCAGACGAGGCCGAAACAGGCCTATTAAGGCATAACTGGTGACGGATGATGATGATGATGACGACGATGGTCATAATCACCATCATCTTTGTATTTAATTACACACAGTGTTACGAAAACTTGTGCGGCGCTATGCTTTCTTAACACTGACTCTGAATGGAGGTGATTTATTTAGTTGTATGCCCCAGTCGCTACACCCCGGGATAAAACCCCCTTGTAACTTTCCGGACAGAAAGCTAGGCGGGCCCCAGAACCTGTCCAGCTGCTGTGCAGAAAAGAAAAGTGTCTTGCTCTTGCGGAGAATTGAACCCCGAATCCTCGGTCATGCAACCCGTAGCCTAGCCGGCTGAGCCATCGCGGCTTGCAACATATAAAACTGTGTATAATTAACTACACGTAGGAAGTCACAGATAAACTGCCGATACATTTGGTTCCTTGCTCTGCTTGGCACTTTTCTGTTAGCAGCTAATCAATGAAAACGTTTCTTTTTAAATTGGAAGATAAACAACAAGCAGGTGCTAACGTCTGTAGTGCATATAATCACGCGCATGCGCAGCAGACATGTTGGGCTATTGAACTTTTGATGTACGTTTAAACACGGCTCTAGATGCAGTTGTTGGTACCCGACACAGGGATATTTGCATACCGGAACGGAACTCTCCAATTTAGGTAACGGAGAGTGTTCTAACAAGGCTGTCTCTTGTACAGTTTCTGTAATTTACCTTGTAAGATACCGAAAAACTCCTTTTTCTTTCTATTTTCTTCTTAATCCTCTATTTTTCTTTGTTCCATCTCTCAATTTTTTTTGTTCTTTTAAAAACACTTTCTTGGAACATGTTTAACGAACCTAACATTAGCTATGTATTTACATTATGCATGTTTAAACATTCCCAGTGCCTTAAACCTGTGCTTAACTACTTTAGTCACACGTCCAAGTCACTCTGTCAGGCCTCGTTACGCAGGCATTGTCTCCATCGCGCGTCCTCTGTGTCGAAACTATGACTCTGCCTTGTTTCCATCCTCTTGGTATTTGTCAAGTGTACTTACGTAAATATGTATATTCTGAGAAGAACAAAGCAAATGAGATGCTGTTTGCAGTGACACATATGCCGGATATACCCTATCCAATGCCTCTGTGACGCCAGGTTTTGCAGAGCACGGTACGCTGTGTCCTATGCAGCCAGTACTGCACACTGAAGTTCAAATACCATTTAACAGATCCAGTTCTTTCCACACGGTAAACACGTAGAGTCTCCGTTACGAAATGCAGCCGCTTAAATGCTGACCGCGGAAATATTCGCTCTTTACTGTGCGAATCATAAAAAATAAAAAAACCGTAAATTCTGCGAGCGAAAAAAAACATACTTCCGTGTTTATCGTCGTATATATTTCGTACGCCGGTCCCAGTGACCGCGCGGTCTAAGGCGTAGGTCTACGCCCGAGAGCTTGCTAGGATTGTGGGTTCGAATCCCACCGGAGGGCATGGATGTTTGTCTTGTACAGTGTGTTGTCAGATAGAGGTCTCTGCGACGGACCGATCCCTCGTCCAGAGGAGTCCTACCGACTGTGGTGTGTGTCTGAGTGTGATCAAGTGAAAACAAACAACCTCGACACCTGCTGTGAACAAGTAGGTAGAAGAGGTCAGTTGTACGAAATTATATATTTCTTGCAATAACGTATTTTCCATATTTAGTACTAATTGCACACTTAATAATTACATTTTTATTAAAATACTTCACTGCCTAATCCCCTACATGTTTCTACTGTTAACAGCCATCTTCAGGGAAAATAATTTTTACAATGGAAACGGTATATTCAAAATTAACCACAGAAAAAAATTGCAGATATTTTCTCTTGATTTTGACTGAAGTATAAAAAGTACTGCAAAGCTTTTTTGGGCAATCCTTGTCGAATATATAGCCGAAAATCCTCAAATGGTTCGATCCACAGTAATCACGGAGTGCACACGTGACAGACACATACAGGTCTGTCTCTCCCACCAACTCTAAGCGATAGTGCCTTTCTGGATGCACCGATTTCAATTAAATGTTCCACTTGAAACCTTTATTAGATTACAACCTGCACATACAACTGAGCACTGGTTAATGCGAAATAACACCCTATTGGCAGATCATCCCTTTCTTTATATACAGACGTCCAGTTCGTACCTAACAGGGAACAGAGTACCTCCATTATAAAAACCGCCATGTTAATATTGTATATGAACATTACAATTGCTGTTTATAAATATACCGTGTGGACAACGTGCTGGTTTTGATGTTAAACTCTGCGGTATGTATAATAACCACGGGGCTTTAGAGGGTTTATATGTTAGATACATATCAGCACTAAATCTCTTGTGACCCATTGATCAGGTAACAACTGTATATACATTTTTATCCTCTGTGGCGAGCCTGATGACAACCATGTTTGGCCGAAACACGCAGCTGATATGTGAACTCAATATATTACTGTGTTTTGACTGGATTTATCCTGCATCTTTGATTATCTAAGAACACAACGGGGGATGAATCATCTAAAAATTTAGTTCGACATATTTTAACCTAACATATATATGCATATATACATATATATTGGTTAGGACACAGAATACAACTGTCATACTCTGACGTCCCTCTAACGTCATGACATTACTTTCGACAGCCGTCAAATGCGACCATATGATTTTTACTGGAGAGCCGAAATTATCCTCAACCCCTGTTGAGGACCTCGTTTACCCTTTAAAGACGAAGCGTATCTGTTTTATATAAGGACTCAGTGCGTACCGCGCTGTAAACACTCTCCACTTCGGTTATAAAAACCAGTCTCTTAATGTTTTATAAGGCAAAAGTTGCTGTTTGTTCTGAGATCCGTACAAAACACATAAACGCAATGTGGGCACCACGTAGAATTTTTTAATGTTAAACCTGGTGGTACGTAAAGTTACCGCTAGGCTTTAAAATGTTAAAAAGTCCGTTTGTTTTCTCGTGCTGTCAAAGACACTTCCCTTCTATATACATGCAGAAACCTCATCACGACATTCAACACAGGCCGACACCGAACTGTCTTCTGAGCCAGTTCAATCCAATCTACGACTTCATATAGATATTATCCTCTCATGCATGTCTGCGTCTTTACGAATCTTTTTCTCTCCGGGCTCTCGATTAAAAATGTGTAGCATTTATCATTTAACCCCCCTCCCCCAAAAAGTGCTGTTTATTTTCGAAAGTTTCACCCCTGTTATTTTAATCACATTACTAATGGGTGCATTACGGGACAAACAGTGGATCCTAGTGATGTCACTTTTACATGGATTGAAAGGGCCCTGCAAGCCGAAATACTCCTATGGAGAAGCCTAGGGTTACTGGGTAGTCACAGAGAACTGATGAAGGGGAAAAATAAGCCATTACAGGCAGAGAGGGCTCGTTAACAAAGGTCAAAGCTATATATCTACGCATATTTGTCCTGGAAAAAATATTTCTCACCTCATAGCTCAGTGGTTACCTGGAAAGGTCACCGGCATAAATTTAACTTACGTAGCTAGACGAGAATGCAGTTACCTTTCGGAGCACACGTTCCAAATACCAAGTGAAAAACAAAATTATTGGATAACTCAGGTGCTAGAGACACGAAAAAGAATTCGAGAATAAGAATTTACTTGAAATCAACATAGCAAGCGCATAGAACCAGGAAACTGTGCCTCTTCTATCACTAACTAACTAACTAACTCCATGGAGCAGAGGCCTTCCTGAGAAACTAACAGCTTCTCAGCTAGTCAAAAAATTCCCCACATTTTATGGAACCCGGAGGTTCATTACCGCATTCACAACAGCCCGCCACCTGTCCCTATCCTGAGCCAGCTCAATCCAGTCCATGCCCCCCATCCCACTTCTTGAAGTCCAGGTCCGAGGCTGTGTAGGCTGTTTGGTAACATCATAATCTTTTTACGGTGAGGAGTTGTTAGAACCTCGCCCAACCCCCAAGCTGGAGGACCACCCCTTGTCGGCTGTCCGCGACTGCTTATTCAATGTATTCGCAGCTACCCTCCATACCCGGAGGTCGTTCCTCCATCCGCAACCTTCTATCACGGACTGTACATTCAAAGTGTCCGAAATGCAACAGGCCAACCTGAAGTTGAGAAAATGGAATAATGGAAATCCGTCGGGGTCATCTGTTAATTTTGAAGCACTGGTTTTAACTTTATGTTATTCATCTCCGTGCATGTGATCAATACAGCAAAAGAGATCCAACTTGTACACAATGTTGTTATTTATTTTAAACCTTTGCCTTTTAGGGAACTAAAAGAAAAAGGTTTAAAATAAAGAATAACACTCTGCATAAGTTGCATCTCTTTCACTGGAGTTTTAATTTATTTCTCAATTTGACGCTATCCATCCCCCTGTGTATACACAATTACATAAACATCCCTGTGTATTCCGTCTGGCAACGTTTATTTGTTATTATTTTTCTTTGAAAAAAATTAATAACAAATAAAGGTTGTGTCAGACAGAATACACAGGGATGTTTATGTAATTCATTTTTGCGTAATTTGAGCTAGCAGCAAAGCCATCTTCTTTGCGTGTGTTCAATAACGCTTGCTATCGCCTAAACTGGGTGTATTAGGTCAAAATACGTAAGTAATGCGATAAAATGTAATTATCTTTACAGTGTCTGGCCATGTTGTAAGGTAGAGTTCTGTTTGTCCAACAGATTCATCCGGCGGGATGACTCTGCCATCGCTGGACGCGGCCCGGAGATCGCAGCGGCCATATCGCTACGGCATGATACTGCTATGCGTCGGAGCGCTCGTAAACTGGCTGGGTCTAGCGGAGAACTACGTCGAACCGGTGCGGTACATCGGAGTCGCCTGTATTATTGCTGGGGCCTTGCTCATATGCGCGGCGATGTGCTGCTGGTTACAGCGACCCGCCTCTGATCACCCCGACAATATCAGCCAGGTAAACCACAACAGGAGAATTGTACAATGATTTTCTATGGCAGCAGTTAATGCATCCACCGACATATGCGCTTAATTAAATACAGTCTGTGACAAACATTTACCTCCTACATGTTTCGGCACCTGGATGCCATCGTCAGGGATTTATTTAGAACAAAGGCGTACAATTCCAACACTCTAATCTAGAGTGCCTCTATGGGGTCACGTAAAGGTAAAGGTAAAGGTAAAGGTAATGGGGGCCCTATTCAGGCCATTAAATCCCAAAGGGGAGTATCCTTTCTTTAGACTCGGGGTTGGGATACCTAGCCTGACGCCCCGACCGCTTTAACCCCGGGAAAGACCCGGTATCCATTGTACAGGATGCTGGGTGGGTCCCAGAACCGGTCTAGACGGGTGCGGAAAATCTCGCCACCACCGGGATTCGATACCCGGACTGTCCAGCCCGTAGCGAGTCGCTATACCGTCTACGCTATGCCGAACCACGTATGGGGTCACGTGACCGAGTAAAGTGCAATTTGCAACCCCCGCGAGGCTAACAGAAATCGTCATAGGATTAAAGGTCTGGCGTGAATTAGAGTCAGTGTGCATTACGGGAGTGCACAGTTATTTCTAGAGGCGCAGGTAATTCATCCTAACCAGAAGCTAACAAAATAAGACCAAAGCAATATCACATAAACAGACTGATCATTCCAACACGCACGCTTTGTGCATTGCTGTTAATGAATGGGGCATGGCCGATCAACCCGCAGCTCGCGGGCAACATGTTGCACATAACGGTGCGTTAGATTACCCGCGGAGACGTCTGAAACGCGATAAACGTCTATTAGCCCTTTTCCTCGGAAACACGAGTTAGAAAGCCGAAAAATGTCGAAAAATTATGAGTTGTTTATTCGTGGGGACATATTATGTTACAAATTCACTGCGTAAAACTATGCTGAAACAGCGACTCACTAGACTAGATTGTTGCCTGCATTTCTTAATAAATTGTTCCTATTATTTTAAGTATAGAGTCGAACTCGCTTATAACGTCATGAAAGGGACTGAATATTTTGTGTCGCTATAAACGAGTGTTGTTATAACCGAGGAGTATAACGTTATGGTTAACAGCGAGGAATTAATTGATACCATAGAATATCTGACGTTATAAACGAGGTGTCGCATAAAACTATGTCGTTATACCCGGGTTCGACTGTATTTTTATTACTCATGGTGTACAGAAAAATACACAGGGTAACTTGTGTACATAGTTATACGTGTACCTTTTCTTTATTCTTTCTACTCGGTTTCATGTTGCCCGCATGCAAACCAAACTTTGCCGAAGCTGTCCGCACCACATAAAAGCCGCAGCAGGTTTGAATTACGGGAATTCCCCGCAGACAAGAACAGACGGGTCACGTTGGCTCAGGCGGTAATACCTCCGAGCTGTAATCGGGAGGCGCGCGGTTTGAATCTGGGCCGGCACACTAATCATCCTGAATGGGGATTCACGTGGTTTTCCTCATATCCTTCAGGGAGGAGTCAAAGAAGCTCCCTTTACATCAAGATCGAGCCATCTCACATTTTCGCAATTCGTCATTCAATAAAGTTAAACCGATTGCTGCATGCAGCGTGACGTACAACTGCGTAGACGGAGTGTGTGAAGACAGAAACAAGAATTAGAAAAACCCACAGTACCAAGGGTAGGATCATCAAAAATACTAAAGTAAGGCGATTCGGACGCCGGTACAGGCGTTACATTACACAAACCTTCATGACACGAAGACGGTAGATTTATATATCCATACACTGTATGAGGTTCCTTCCTGTGGCAGAGTTCAAAGGCACTTTAAAACCCCAACTTTTACGTATTACGGTTTCCACTTAAAGACGGGGCGTGTGTGTTTTATATAAGGACTCAGTGCGTACCGCGCTGTAAACACTCTCCACTTCGGTTACTAAACCAATCTCTTAATGTTTTATAAGGCAAAAGTTGCTGTTTGTTCTGAGATCCGTACAAAACACATAAACGCAATGTGGGCACCACGTAGAATTTTTTAATGTTAAACCTGGTGGTACGTAAAGTTACCGCTATGCTTTAAACGGTTAATGCCAAAACATGGACATTACGAAACACAAATGATATGGATATACAATAAAAGCAGCAGTACGGCATTGCCCTTACCGTTTTGCTGTGACAAACTATATTTTGCACACAATTCAAGAGCCATATTGCCATCAAACCGTACCTGAAAAGAAAGAAAGATTCGAATTACAAATTTGAATTCAGCCTTATTTATAGTACAGAAAATTCTGTAAGACAATAACAATACGCCATACAGATGTAAGCATAGCAGCTGTCAGTCACAACTAACTCTTTTCATTTGTATGTTGTAACGCTTCACTGCAACATGTTTCGACTCATATATAAGGAGCCATCATCAGGCTGACAAGGTACCCAAGAAAAAGTGTTATGCAAATCACGTTATATCATTTCACCTTGTCCGTGTATAGTGTCAGGTCTCAAATTACAAAAATTACAAAAATATTTGACTTCTCGTATATGAGCCGAAACATGTTGCAGTAAAGCCTTACAACATATAAAAACAGTTAGTTGCGACTGACAGCTATTATCCTTACATCTATATATCGTCACAACCAGATGTCCAACTTAAAAGCAAACTCTAGCCATACGCTAGCCAAACACCTGTTCCTCTGTTAGGGAAAGAGTTTTTGCAGGGAGGTCTGATGTTCTCACAGAGGTTACTAATCAAGGTACAAGTGTCATGGAATGTTGGCTCGCTTCACTGGCAAATAGTTACCGACGTTTCGGACACACTAATCATTTTTAAACGTCTATAACGACGGGTATTTTCCAGTCAAGGCGGCAGGTGTCGCTGTATGTCATCGTAATTGACTGGCTCGTGTTAAGTCCAGTGGAGTATGCCACATCAAAATATTAATTCCATAAGGTTGCTGGCCAATCCCGGTGGGTACTAGCTTGCTGGGATTGCGGGTTCGAATTCCGCCGTGGGGCATGAATGTTCTGTGTTGTACAGGTAGGAGGCGTCTGCTACGGGCCAATCCCTCGTCCAGGGGAGTCCTACCGAACGTATTTGTCTAAATTGTGTGTAACAGCTTTAAGAACAACCCTCTACACCTTCTATGAATAGGTAGAAAAAGGTCAGACAAAGAAAGAAAGAAAGAAAGAAAGAAAGAAAGAAAGAAAGAAAGAAAGAAAGAAAGAAAGAAAGAAAGAAAGAAAGAAAGAAAGAGATAAAGAAACAGACAAAGAAAGAGAGAAAGAGAGAAATAGAGAAAGAGAAAGAGAAAGAGAGAAAGAGTGAAAGAAAGGAAAGAAAGAGAGAAAGAAAGAGAACGAGAGAGAAAGAGAGAGAGAAAGAGAGAGAGAAAGAGAGAGAAAGAAAGAAAGAAAGAAAGAAAGAAAGAAAGAAAGAAAGCTTTAATTGTGTATGCTATGTACAATTAAAGTGTGTATAACCGATACACGTGTAGATAAGCCAACTATTAATGAGGCCCAGAAGATCCACATATTTTACGTTAACGTACACGACAGCAGTGACTTCGTGAAAGCCACTAACAAAATCACGGTGCCCCTTAACCACAAAACTGACAGCACTGCCAAACCTCATGAAACTGCCCCGGTCTATAGCTCATATCCGCTCGGTCTGATACAGCACTGGATTTACTGCAGTTGCTTACGCACTGTGAATCTGGTGACATTTACACTTTTGTAATCGAAACATAAACCTTCTCAAATATAGCAGGACTACTTCCATAAAGTTCCTGGCATTGGGTCAGGGAGCCTGGGCTGACGTCCCCCGGCACTCCAGAGCGCGACGCCATGCGCTTCTGCTTTAGCTTACGTAGCTATAATCACGTGACTCGAGTTGGAGGCGCTTAACGTCAAGTTGCAAATCTATGAACTGGATGAGCTGCTGTCGCTCGCGCGGTCGCTACAATGAAACTTACTGTTGCTCACTTTGTCACCTGTAATCTGTACTTGTCTGGGCAGTTGGTGAGACTCGCCTTGAAGGCCGTCACGCAAAATGGCAGGGACTTCATGGAAATATTCTTATTACATGCACTTGCGCCACAGCCTTCACGCAGGGAACATTTTGATAAAAATGCGCGCTTGGTTTGTTTTTTGAGTTAATGATACGTTACTACAGATAAGACAACACCATACTCCTTTCCTATCCGTTTGATCTGTTGGTCATAATTCGATATCATGCGAAATTCCGTGACCAACCTCGTTAACTGGGTTTGTGTCGGCATATCTTGATTTACCCGCGTCTCACCGAATTTGAGGACAATTATCGACGGCAGAGAAAGGGGGGGGGGGGAGAGACAGAGACAGACAGACAGACAGACACACAGACCATGTCTTTTTAACTCACCAAATAGGAAAACTGATCTCAATTACAGTTAAATATTCAGCTCGTACCGCGCAGTAAACACTGTCTCGGTTATAAAAACCAGTCAGTTAATGCTGTATAGGGAAATAATCGCTGTTTGTTCTGAGATCCACACAAAACACATAAATACACTGTGTGGGCAGAACGTAGAATTTGTGAATGTTAAACCTGGCGGTACATAAAGTAACCACTGGGCTAATTATATATAAAGACTCAGTCCGTACCGCGCAGTAAACACACTCCGTCTCGGTTATAAAAACCACTCAGTTAATGCTGTATAGGGAAATAATCGCTGTTTGTTCTGAGATCCACACAAAACACATAAACACATTGTGTGGGCAGAACGTAGAAATTTTTAGTGTGTAAACCTGGTGGTACATAAAGTAACCACTGGGCGGCAAATGGTGGTGCCGGAAAGAAGCATGTGTCTGTTCTTGTGTTACAGCAGTTGTCAATATTTTCTGTACCAACACGATAAAATGGTTTAGTTATAAATACTACAATTAATCAGCTGCGTGAAATCCAGTAAAGCCTACTTTTCCTTGTTACTGTGTTTACATACGTATGTCTGCCATGCAGCACGGTATGCACAGTGTCCAGAATTACACGTGTTTCATGTTAACCGCCCCGCGTCCAGTGCAAACTGCACTGGGTCTGGCTTCCGTAAGTGTGACCATATACAACATTTGATGTTTTCCCGGGACAGTGACCCGTAAAACAATGTATGACTTACTTCCCGCCTCATTAAGAAGTATTTTCTTGAAAAATCAACACGCATTTTAACACCGGAAGGTGTAGATGCCGATCCCAGTGGCCGCGCGGTCTAAGGCGTAGGTCTGCGGCCGAGCGCTTGCTGGGATCGTGGGTTCGAATCCCACCAGGGGAATGTATGTTTCCCTCTTATACAGTGTTTGTGTTGTCAGGTAGGGGTCTCTGCGACGGGCCGATCCCTCGTCCAGAGGAGTCATACCGACTGTGGTGTTTGTCTGAGTGTGATCAAGTAAAAATAAACAACCTCGACACCTGCTGTGAACAAGTAGAAGAGGAAAGGACTACGAAACGAAACGAGTGTGTAGACTGTTAAACCAGCAAAATTACCTTGCTAATTATAGGGTACGTCTCATCACTTGTAGAGTATTATGATGTGGGAAATACGGTACATTTATTATTCCATCCAACCAAAAACTTCTGTGAAATGAGTTTTATATGTAGTACACCCTGAATATTACAAGTTAATCAGAAAAAACCAGCAATTATGCACAAAAATTCACAAAGCTATATTTACACTCTGACATTATCCCTACATGTTTCAATGGACATGCCGTGATCTGCAGGGGATACAAAGTGTTGTTACAGCTGCCAAAGCATCAGGAAGTGTAAATTCTTCCTACACGCATCAAACCTGGTTTATATTAAAATTTAAGAGACGGGATAAAGTCAATGTAAATATAACTTTGTGGATTTTTGTGCATTACTGTTGGTTTGTGCTGTGAAATCATTGTGCCCTGCTGTATGTGTTTACAGTTTTTACATGTTTTCAATTTGGAGGACCCACGCCCAATCCACCCCATTCTAAATCAACCTATGAAAAGTCTGTGGCTCTTTCGGATTGAGGGGGTCCCAAGTTCAAGTCTTCGCTAAGTGGCCCACTAAACTTGCTGAAGTCCTTCGTGTATTTCTTCAGTTCTGCCACACAAAATTCAGGCCAGTACCTTAAAATAAGTCACTTTTGCCTCCAGCCATACTTTTCACACGCCTCACTCACAGCCTTCCTACCACCCAAAGCCATACACCCTACACTTCAACTACTGAAGCCGACCGAGGAGTTTGCACTTGACCTTGGCAGTTTTTTTTTCTGAGGGAAGTCGGCCGTTCGTTGTTTGTGAGCAGTAACCCATGTATTTCAGTTAGGAATAAATTTCGCTCACGTGCAGTCGTGTCTTGTGCATGTGAGTTAACACAGTTATTTTACGTACTGCTCTGTGTGATTAGATTTGTGCAAAAATTAGACTTTCGGCTTGTTATAACCGAAACACCTAACAAATGGCGGCCAGTGGAAAGAAGGTCACGCACTGATAGAGAAACATGTTTTTGACAGGGTCTGTACGTTTTCCCCCGACCGCCGTCGCGAGTGTAAAGAGACTCTACCCACACTGTGCAGGTCAACCGCATTCTCTTCTGTAAGGGACAGTACTACACAATGTCCCTTTTCTCGTGTCTGCCGAGACAGCTCGTGACTGTTGCCATGATCACGGATACGATAAAAGGGACATCCTGTACATAATTTAGGCCTCTAGAATATAACGCTGAATGGTACGAAGACTGTGACAGATTATTTGCAAAGTATGGCTGCATACATTCGTGTCTTATTTTAAGGCACTAAACCGAAATTTACCTGGCCGAAACTCAGCCAACATAACGGGACCCCGGGCTGAATTTCGAACACGAAACCACTAGACTACGATGCAGGAGTGTCAATCGACTGCGGCACTGAGTGGAACAGAATGTTTTGCTGGTTGAATTGTTTGTCAAAACGTCCCAAGCTCACTATTCTAAATTAACATTTCACAGACTGCGCTTACAGGAGAGTACAATGGATACAAGAAATGTCAGGGTGTTTACTGCTTGTTAGGACGAAGAGTTATGCTTTCGTTATAAGTTTCGTGTCGACAACTTGTGTGCAGGAGGCGGGGGGGGGGGGGGAATACAAGCAGCTTGAAGTGTCGTTTCGGAATTCTTTTTGGGGGGCTGTGGAGCAGCAGTTGGCAGTCGAGAATTGATTCAATTTTCTAACAAAATTGTTTAACCTTTATAAAAGATGTTACAACTCCGTCACACTGAAATTCATTTTATGTTTTTCCAATGGAAATTGCAACTTGATTTTATTATCGAATAAAGTCCTTCCCTGTCTGGACTGAAATGACTTTAAATCTCTCTCTCTCTCTCTATCTCTATCTCTATCTATCTTTTCCGCCTTCTAATACAGTTTTTACCACCTACATAATGTACGTAGTACCTTGTATATGCGCTTCGAAATCAGAGAGAAGCGCCTCTGATCTTTTATCAAGCTACAGGTTTTGTGGCAAATTATATTATAAAAAGCAGAAATTAAGAAAGTTAGGAAGGCAACCAAATCAACTAGTCCAACATGGAAAATGTGGAACTAATTGTTTCAGAGTTGTCTCAGTTTGTAGTGAAACTGAATGTTGCGGCTGTAACACTAACGGTAGCAAATGTTGCGGTTGTAACACTAACGGTAGCAAATGTTGCGGCTGTAACACTAACGGTAGCAAATGTTGCGGCTGTAACACTAACGGTAGCAAATGTTGCGGCTGTAACACTAACGGTAGCAAATGCCAAAACTGTCACGAAAGAAACGTTCTTGTATTTACGAAATTCGTCAGATCTATGAAGAAATATACTCAGGAAGAAGAGACCTTCCCTTACCACTAATATTCAAAAGACTTCCTAAGTTAAGGATTGTTTAACCCTTTAAAGACGAAGCGCATCTGTTTTATATAAGGACTCAGTGCGTACCGCGCTGTAAACACTCTCCACTTCGGTTATAAAAACCAATCTCTTAATGTTTTATAAGGCAAAAGTTGCTGTTTGTTCTGAGATCCACACAAAACACATAAACGCAATGTGGGCACCATGTAGACTTTTTTAATGTTAAACCCGGTGGTACGTAAAGTTACCGCTAGGCTTTAAAAGGTTAACATAAAAGTTGACTAACTGAGAACGCAAAAGGCACAGGCTATACAGTGAAATGCAGTACTTGCGTTGCATGCACTGGAGAACATGTCCTGCTCCAAAAGTTTCCAGGCTGTGCCTTGCCCTTCCGGTAAAAGTGGCTGGAGGCAAGATAGAGCGTCCGGAAGTAAGTAAAATGTGATGGGAAATGAAATGTTGGAATATGCCGCAAAGGAAACAAGTTCAAGATTTGGGCTAAATTTTGTGTTTGGAGGAAATTTTGACAAAGTTTGGAGGGCTGCACTTGCCTGGAAATTTAGAAATTATGTTTCTTTGGGGTGGGGAGGGATGAGTTGAGTGAGAAGTAAAACTAATTTCAAATTTTCTTCCAAACCCAGCCGTCTTAGCGTCGTCAAAATTATTACCAGCATTTTAGCTAAACAATCGGTGTTTGAGCCCTATGAATACAAGTGTACTGGCAGAGTGCAAGAACTTCAGTGCTCAAACAAACGGTACACATAACTACCACTTGCCTGTAAAGTGCAAAAGTGGCAAAGAAACAAGCATAGGAAGGTAAACAGTTCGACCTGACATGAAAACAAAGACACGACAGAGGAAGAAACTAATGCATTTAAATGCTTATGAGAAAATATTTATATATATATTGATTTATTTTTTATTTATTTTATTTACTTATTTCATATGTTTATTATTTATGTTATTTATTTATTTATTTTATTCATTTTACTATTTATTTATTTATTTATTGTTTGACTATACGATTATAGCTAAAGTTATATACATCACATAACAGCGTGATTAATGAACAATTAATTACACAAGATGTGGAAGGAAGTGGCCGTGGCCAAATTTAGGTACTATCTAGAAAGAATTAAGTAAATAAACGGAATGTCTTGATCATGCCATCCGGTATATGGTCCGATTTTTAACCCATGCCCTCCCCTACACGAAGCAGGAGTCATATTACAAGAAAATCAAATTTGCACTGTAATACTGCAAAGACAGAAACTGTCCAAACCACAAGTACGTCATACCAGGCGGTTACTCAGTAGTGACAATTCATAGAAACTGAGACTGTAGTTCTTTATTGTTTTGTCGGTCCCAACTAATAACGAAGGTGCAAAGATACAATAACGCATCTCAATCCTGCGAACAGCCAGTTGACGGTGACGTAATTACGTATAAAGGAAGAAACAGACAGACGAAAATACGGCTGCAAAATTAAAAACAGTCTGGCTGTGGTTGCTGTCAAGATGGATGCAATTTAACCTTTTAAAGCCTAGCGGTAACTTTACATACCACCAGGTTTAACATTAAAAAATTCTACGTGGTGCCCACATTGCGTTTATGTCTTTTGTACGGATCTCAGAACAAACAGCAATTTTGCCTTATAAAACATTAAGAGATTGGTTTTTATAACCGAAGTGGAGAGTGTTTACAGCGCGGTACGCACTGAGTCCTTATATAAAACAGATACGCTTCCTCTTTAACCTTTTAAAGCCTAGCGGTAACTTTACGTACCACCAGGTTTAACATTAAAAAATTCTACGTGGTGCCCACATTGCGTTTATGTGTTTTGTACGGATCTCAGAACAAACAGCAACTTTAGCCTTATAAAACATTAAGAGACTGGTTTTTATAACCGAAGTGGAGAGTGTTTACAGCGCGGTACGCACTGAGTCCTTATTTAAAACAGATACGCTTCGTCTTTAAAGGGTTAATATGGCTAGTAGCTGCAATATAAACTGCAGATTAACGTGCATCTGTTACATCCAATAAGCAACGGTCGGTGCGGGCATGTTATGATGTCTTTGTGCCCGAAGTACGTGAAGTCTCCACGCCAGCGCCCTCACCGTAAGCTAATATTGAAACTGCGTCACGGTGGAAGAACAAATTATACTTTACTTTTCTGTTTGTTTTGTTTCACATGAACGGCACCAAAATTTATGATGCTGCGTGTCTTCTTTTTCTTTGATATTTATTCTCTCATTGTTCCAAAGAGATCTAGCCCTTCTCCTTGCTTCGTTTCGTTTCCTCCTATTGTTTACTTGTTCTTATCATGCTTATTGTGTGACTTCACTTCCTTAGTTCATCCAACCCAAATGTCTCCGTTTTAATTAATCTCAGTGTCTACTTCCGCCTTTTTACTTCCAATTCACTGACACCTGTACGCACTTTTGCTTCTGTCTTCCGTGTTTCATTTTCTTCCCCCTTGTACTTCCCGATTCTCACCCCCACACTTTAACCTTTTAAAGCCTAGCGGTAACTTTACGTACCGCCAGGTTTAACATTAAAAAATTCTACGTGGTGCCCACATGGCGGTTATGTGTTTTGTACGGATCTCAGAACAAACAGCAACTTTTGCCTTATAAAACGTTAAGAGATTGGTTTTTATAACCGAAGTGGAGAGTGTTTACAGCGCGGTACGCACTGATTCCTTATATAAAACAGATATGCTTCGTCTTTAAAGGGTTAAAGCTTAGCGGTAACTTTACGTACCGCCAGGTTTAACATTAAAAAATTCTACGTGGTGCCCACATTGCGTTTATGTGTTTTGTACGGATCTCAGAACAAACAGCAACTTTTGCCTTATAAAACATTAAGGGATTGGTTTTTATAACCGAGGTGGAGAGCGTTTACAGCGCGGTACGCACTGAGTCCTTATATAAAACAGATACGTTTCGTCTTTAACCTTTTAAAGCCTAGCGGTAACTTTACATACCGCCAGGTTTAACATTAAAAAATTCTACGTGGTGCCCACATTGCGTTTATGTGTTTTGTACGGATCTCAGAACAAACAGCAACTTTTGCCTTATAAAACATTAAGAGATTGGTTTTTATAACCGAAGTGGAGAGTGTTTACAGCGCGGTACGCACTGATTCCTTATATAAAACAGATAAGCTCCGTCTTTAAAGGGTTAAACTGAGACATGCAAAATCACGGTTAATTATTCATGTTCAAGAATTCCCAGCATCCACTCCGGCTGCAGATGCCGTCACGCATTTTCGAGGCACTTGACACTAAATGCAATGCAGCTAAAATATGTAGCCAAAAGAATATTTGAAATGCTGCTTGAGCCTTAGACAGCTCATTCTCTTTATTGACTTCCCAGTTAGCTGGATTACAGGGCTTCAATTCACGATGGGAGCAGTGACTGTACGTCATCCGTGTCGGTTTATCACAAGACATCCCTGCTGGCACACAGAAGACTACAAGCGTATATTTATCGTTACTAATTCTACAGGTCAGATCCAACACTTCGTTTTTCAAAATACGATTTTTTTTCTGACTACTATTTTCGGCTCATAAGAGCCATCACCAGGCCATAGCAGAAACGACAACCTGGAAAACTCCATATATTTCAAAACAGCAAGCGAGCGGCCGCAGACCTACGCCTTAGATCACGCGGCCACTGGGATCGGCTGAGCAGGAGTATAGCTCTACACGTTCATACCTCGGCACTAAAAGGGGATATGAGGTCGACGCCACGCTCCGGCCGCTTTACCCAGGGACAGTCCTTATATCCATTGTGCAGGAAGTTGCGCGTTCCTCAGGGCCGACCTGGATGGGTACGAAAAGTCTCGTCCCCACCGAGGTCTGTACACCGGACTGTCCCTGCCTTAGCGATTCGCTATAACGACTGAACTATCCCGGCCGGGTTTTTCGAAAATATGCTGCTATTAGTGCCTAAGAGGGACGAGGAGACAGGGGAGTGGAGAAGACTACATAACGAGGAACTTAATGACCTGTACTCATGACCAAATATTATTCGGGTAATCAAATGGAGAAGAATGAGATGGGCG
Organism: Coptotermes formosanus; assembly: GCA_013340265.1. NCBI lineage: Eukaryota > Metazoa > Arthropoda > Insecta > Blattodea > Rhinotermitidae > Coptotermes > Coptotermes formosanus. Next base: position 203,830 of record BLKM01000300.1, read on the forward strand.
GGGCATGTAGCACGTATGGGAGAAAAGATAGGTGCATACAGGATTTTGGTGGGGAGACCTGAGGGAAGGCGACAACTTGGGAGGCGCAGGCGTAGATGGGAGGATAATATTAAAATGGATCTTCAAAAAGTGGGATGGAGGCATAGACTGGATTGCGCTGGCTCAGGACAGGGACAGGTGGCGGGCTGTTGTGAAGGCGGTAATGAACCTCCGGGTTCCATAAAATGCGAGGGATTTCTTGACTAGCTGCGAAACTGTTAGCTTCTCATGAAGGCCTCTGCTGCATGGAGTTAGTTGCTGTAAGTGAGACGAGATCCTTAATTTATGTAGCTATGAGGTTGCTTTCCTCTCTAATGTCCAAGGACGTGCCATGTTATTGTTGCTATTGTAGAAAATTATAGTACGACGCTAATGGCAAAAACATTCGTATAAATTTTCGTGAAAAGCGGTGAAAAAACATTCGTCTAAATTTTCGTGAAAAGCGGTGAAAACATTCGTATAAATTTTCATGAAAAGCGGTGAACTGGTTGAAAATTTGAAATTTGAGGATACAGACAGCACGGCGATACTTGACTTCTTTAGGGAAGGAATGCTAGCTAAAATTTGGCCAAGGCCACGCGTACCATTGTCACTTGCTTTGTTTACGTATCGAGGTGAAGTTGGAAAAGTCGATGCTAGGCGCAACGGCGCCTCCTTCACCTGGCGTGTGTAAATATTTCAGGGTACGTACAATTTGCTTCTCGCAGGGCGCGTGAGATATGCCGGATGCACGTTACTCGTGCGTGACCCAACACATCGCCTGCAGCTCACTCAGTCTTAATGCTTAGCAAAGCTACATTAACCTTTTAAAGCCTAGCGGTAACTTTACGTACCACCAGGTTTAACATTAAAAAATTCTACGTGGTGCCCACATTGCGTTTATGTGTTTTGTACGGATCTCAGAACAAACAGCAACTTTTGCCTTACAAACATTAAGAGATTGGTTTTTATAACCGAAGTGGAGAGTGTTTACAGCGCGGTACGCACTGAGTCCTTATATAAAACATCACACACTTTAACGGTTGTACGTCTGTGTTTCTTTAATCGAGGAGGTACATATTGTAACAACACAGAAACTATTAATTCAGTACGTATCACACCAAACCCTACTCACGCGCTCGATAAAACACACTCATGAACAATTATACCCCCCCCCCCCCGGTACGTCACCACGCGACACGATACCTTGCGTACGCTCCACTAGGACGGGATCTATACATACGGTCAACACAGATGTTTGTACGCGTGATCCATACAGTTGCGAACACTTGCAATACTTGGAACGGCTTACTTTTGATATATTTAAATATTGCAACGTTGTGATTTATGGTTGTTAATGTTATGTATTATAGAATTTAGTGTTTAGTATTTTAATCACCCCTGTAAGGGGGACATAACAACTAGATTGCTGTACTGGGCCTGCACTCCTTTGTATTGAAAGCAGGGCTGTGCAGTCGGTACACAAAAGCTCCAACTCCGACTCCTCGATTTTTAAAACTCCGACTCCTTCATAAAAGCTCAATATGTATTAATAATGGTAAACCTATAAGACGTTTCATCACCACCACGTGAATCATCAGGCTACTGTTTAGCCTTATAACCTATATTTAAGTATAAGTCTAATGGTTACTGTAGCTATCAGGGCTCTGGAGTTGGAGTATCTAGGTAAGATTTTAGACTGAGGTCGGAGTCAGAGTCGGTAAACTTTTACCGACTCCGATTCCACCTAAAAATTCCTTCCGACTCCGACACCACCTAAAATTCCCTCCGACTTCACCTAAAATTCCTTCCGACTCCACCTAAAATTCCTTCCGACTCCACCTAAAATTCCCTCCGACTCCACCTAAAATTCCTTCCGACTCCGACTCCACCTAAAATTTCTTCCGACTCCGACTCCACCTAGAATTCCTTCCGACTCCGACTCCACCTAAAATTCCCTCCGACTCCACCTAAAATTCCCTCCGACTCCACCTAAAATTCCTTCCGACTCCGACTCCACCTAAAATTCCTTCCGACTCCGACTCCACCTAAAATTCCCTCCGACTCCACCTAAAATTCCTTCCGACTCCGACTCCACAGCCCTGACTGAAAGGCCCCCTGACGATGACATCTCGGTGCCGAAACATGTAGGGGTTTTGTAATAGCTTATGGATTTATCTTATTCAGTGCATGAGTTGGTTGATGTGATGACTGTAGGGATGTGCACGGTGTGAGTAAAGTAAAATTAATTGAATAATTCGGTTAAATAAATTTTTATATTATTTCTCGCAGCAACATCGACGTATACATAAATTTGTGAAGTACGTTGAGTAATAGCTGTGTACGAGTATGTGAGACACATTATTGCCACAGTGCACTGAATGCATCTATTTAGGCCCATTTAACATGTACTGTGCCACTTAATGATATGGCTGGTGCCGTTTCTTAGCTTTCAGAGACAAACAGTCTATATGAAGCGATGATAATTTGAGTCTTACTTTTGCTGCCATAGCGATCTTGTGCCTGGTGCGAATATGGAGTCGCGGATCGCTTGCCATGACTTCGCGGTTCCTCAGGGCCCGCGGCCCACTGGTTTCGAGCCATTATCCTATAGCGCGTCCACAGTAGTAGCAGAACTTGTCGTTTGCGTCACACGAAGCTAAATGTGACAGATTCAGCCAAATGGAACGAATGATAAAATAGTTGAGGATTAGTTTCCTGGAATGATACAGTTCGAAACTTATAGCAATGTAGAGAATTCAGCGTAGCCGCTCGCGTGTGGAATATTTCAAATATTTTGGCAGCATGATAACAAATGACGCAATATGTACACGTGGAATTAAATGCAGGACTGGCGTGGCAAAAGCAGCCTTCAACACGGAGAAGACCTTTCACCAGCAAACTGGACTTAAATTTAAGGAACAAACTAGTAAAGTGCTACACTTGTAGCACAGCTTTGTGTGGTGCTGAGAAGTGGGCACTTCGGAAAGTAGATCAGAAATACCTGGAAAGTTTTGAAATGTGGTGCTGGAGAAGGATGGGGAAGATCAGTTGGACCGATCGTGTGAGAAATGAAGAAGTATTACATAGAGTCAAGGAGGAGAGGAATATCCTACATACAGTAAAAAGAAGGAAGGCTAACTGGATTGGTCACTTCGTAGAAAGTGCCTTCTAAAACACGTTATGGATGGGAGATATAATGAAGGTTAGAAGGGACGGGAAGAAGAAGAAGAACAAGAAGAAGGAGGAGGAGGAGGAGGAAGAGGAGGAGGAGGAAGAGGAGGAGGAGGACGAGAAAAAGAAGACAAAGAAGAAGACGTAAACAGCTACTGGATAACCTCAAGGAAACTAGAAGATACTGAAAATTGAAGAGGAAGCACTAGATCACACTCTGTGGAGAACTCGCTTTGGAAGAGGCTATGGACCTGTCGTGAATCTAGGGAATGGATGGGCCCTTCTGTAACTTTTCTGTTTCACATGCCGTTAAAATAGCAGTGATCAGTCACAGAGCCAGTAGCTAACACCTGCTGTGGAGCAGGTAGAGTTCAAGTTGTCCTTATTCACGGCATGAAGGCACACGGACGTTCAAAGATATTTCTCCATTCATTCTTAACCTCGACACTACATGGAGGAGAATGATCGGCTTAGGGCACCCGCCGCCCCACCCCCCGAAAACATACCCCGGAGCCCATTAAAGAATCTGGGAGGGCACTGAAACCACTCCGGACGGTTTGCAGAAGAGATGCGTAAATCTCTTGTTCGTACCGGGAATGGAACCGCGATTCCTCGAGTATCCATGCCGTAGCCGAGTCACTGTACCACTGCGCTGTCTCGGCCCCCACATGTTCCAGACTACAAGTAATCAATTGCAGATTCACTTATCACTATCAGTTATAGGCGTGTAGAGGAAAACGTCTTATGGCTGCACACAGATGCTTATTCAACATACAGGGTGTATCAGAATAATTCTACACCGTGCACTTCCATTATTCGGTGTTATAAATAGTCTGTAGGAGTTAGTAACGGGCGTTTTGAATAAATGACTTGTCTATACAATGAAGGCGCACACTGTTCTCTCTTCGGTACGGACTGAATATTTGTCTGTAATACAAATCATTGTTAAGTCTGCAAAGGAATAAGCGTGATGTTTCTAACATTCAAGGGGGAGTTTATGTTAAGTATGCAAAGGAATAAACATGATGTTTCTAACATTCAAGGGAGAGTTTATGTTAAGTATGCAAAGGAATAAACATGATGTTTCTAACATTCAAGGGGGAGTTTATGTTAAGTATGCAAAGGAATAAACATGATGTTCCTAACATTCAAGGGAGAGTTTATGTTAAGTATGCAAAGGAATAAACATGATGTTTCTAACATTCAAGGGGGAGTTTATGTTAAGTACGCAAAGGCATAAACATGATGTTTCTAACATTCAAGGGGGAGTTTAACAGCAATAGCAGTAGACTCGTACATCCCCAATATGTAACTCAGTTAATGGGAAATCAATGTTAAAAAAGGCTCTAATAACGCTGAGTCGGAAAATGTGTTTGCTAAAATGCTCTTATATTATCGACTCCCATGGTAAATTACAGAGCGATGTTGCCTTGCAAGCTGCTACAACAGAAACCACAAAATACAATAGAAGACCAAAAATATAATGCCCACGCCATGCTAGTACAAAATAAATGTTTCTCCATTCTTCTTCGTAACACGTACATAAAGGGTCGTTTGGAAGCTGAATTCACGCCGACACTGTCAGCACAGCAGCGCCGTTTGGAAGCTGAATTCACGCCGATACTGTCAGCACAGCAGCGCCGTTTATTTAGCACTGAACAGGCTAATGTTGTATCTAAAGAATAATTCATATTTCTGTTTTGTTTTTCTTCTCCTCTTTGTTTTCTTCATATTAATCCTCATACACATCCTCCGTTTCCTCATGTTGTACATCTCTAACAGTATATTTTCCTTTTTATCTTCTTCCCTTCCTTCTGAGCCTCCACGGATTATATTTTGTAGCCTGTTCTAGTTCACAGTTAATTTACTGTATATCAAGGAATGATTCAGTGAACACAACCACGTTTTTGTCATTAAAACAATATCTGTTTTTGCAGTTCGCTCCGTGTTTCAACGTAAGAGGGCACCATCAGGCAAAAATTACACAAAATATAAAAGGTAAATGGATATTTGTTTTCGTGAAAGACATCGCTTCCTTACAAAAATCCACTATTGTTGCGATATGTAATGGTGTATAAAAATTTATTTAACTTGGCGTGAATTACGTATAATGTAAACATCTCTTACACATACAGTTTTGTTAGTGTAAAACAATTTTTCTTTTAAATAATTTCTAATTTTGTGTAATTTAAAAATGGCAAGTAACAAAAACGTTCTATGTCAATTTTATAATATTTAAAAAAGCTTCGTTACTTTTACATTTGTATGGCGTTTCTTAACCTTTTAAAGCCTAGCGCTAACTTTACGTACCGCCAGGTTTAACATTAAAAAATTCTGCATGGTGCCCACATTGCGTTTATGTGTTTTGTACGAATTTTAGAACAAACAGCAACGTTTACTTTATACCTCATTAACTTACTGGTTTTTATAACCGAAGTGTAGAGTGTTTACAGCGCGGTACGAGCTGAGTCCTTATATAAAACAGATTACCTTTCGTCTTTAAAAGGGTTAAAGTACAAGAAGTGTGTACGTCGACCTACAGCCGTATTTAAGTACATTATTTACACTTTATCAAAAACGTGAGCACATTTTTTTTAGAAGAACTAAAGTCACTGCCGTATCAACAAAGTCACGAATGCTTACTGAAAAATTTCACGTTCTCACAGCAGTGTTGCTGGAGATGCAGTTCTGTCAGTGCTTGTGTGCTGCGCTGTGTCGTTGGGTTCATATTTCTCGGCGTTTCGAAGGATATTAATGCTTTCACTTTCAGCGTCAAAGCAGTCCAAGAAGAAGTATTGCTTCGCGGATGTCCCGGAACACTTGCATCTTCAGCAGTGATTACTTTTCCATTTTCCCAGTACTTTAGTCGGTGGCACGTGTTCGTGACGTCACAGACACCGTCACAGGCCACTCACAAGCGTCACTCCACTTCCTGCGAGATTTGCTGTACGCTCTTATACTACTGCAGGCACGATCGAAGAAGAATCGGCAGTTAAGAGCAAATTTTTGCCTTTGGTTAAGTTAGTTGTCATTGTCAAATTTGATGTTCATTTGCAACTTTTGTTACCATTGTCTAATTTTATTGTTATTCTCCAATTTATTGTCGTTGTCCAATTTGATGTTCCTTTGCAATTTTGTTCCCGTTGTATATTTTTTTGTTATTCTACAATTTTTTGTCACTGTCCAACTTTGTTGCCTTTCTCTAAGTTCTTTTTCTCATCTTCCAGATTTTATATCTTCAGAGTTCCTTTTCTTTGACTAAGTTTGTTATCATTATCCAATTTATTGTCACTGTCTAAGTTTTTGGTCATTGCCCAAGTTCGTTGTCATTTTCCAGTTTGTTTTCATTGTACAAATTTGTTTCCATTGTCTAGGTTTCGTTGTCGCTGTCCAATTTGTTGTCATCGCCAAAGTTTTTGGTCACTGTCCAAGTTTGTTGTCATTGTCCAATTTGTTGTCATTGCACAAAGTTATTTCCGTTGTCTAGGTTGTTGTCGTTGTCCAATTTGTTGTCAATGTCCAAGTTTTTGGTCACTGTCCAAGTCTGTTGTCATTGTCCAATTTGTTGTCATTGCACAAAGTTTTTTCCGTTGTCTAGGTTTTGTTGCCATTGTCCAATTTGTTGTCACTGTCCAAGTTTTTGGTCATTGTCCAAGATTGTTGTCATTGTCCGAGCTAAATTCAAGACGACTGAAAGCTTCTTCGTGCACATTGTGTGTTTAGAGCTACCAGTGAAAATAAAAACTACCTGCCATTCCAGATATCTCAAGCCACCTGTTTTTCACATCCTGAAAACTTGAGTCAATAAGCTCCTATGAAAATATAGTACAGAAGTTGTGAAGTCAGCTTGCTATTACGCATTTTGTTACCGCGAATTGCCTATTAACACAATTGATGAACAGGTGAACGCTGTTTGTATAACGCGAACTTCCTCATACGCATGTTGGCTATTAATGAGATTTCAGCGAGCGGTGTGAAGATATAAGTTTGGATGACGGGCAAAATTTTTTTGCTGATTGACCATACCTTTATTTCGCGATTTTTTTCATAAAGCGTGGTTTCACAAGAACGCAACTATCACGTTGTAGCAGAACTGATTGTACTTCAGCTGAAAACTTCACCGTGGAACGGATTAAATAGATATCAGACACGAATCACTGGTGTGGTTTACGGAGATCTGGGAGCACAATTGCGTGGGCCACATCAACGAAGAATATGATGCAGATATTAGGAATCACGACTAATAAAAGGATAACATAAATAATAAGATTCCTGTAACAGCAGAAACATAATGGCAACAGGACGTATGACAAACAAGAATACGTACTCTTCTATCTTCACGGTAGGATTTTAAAGCAGTATGTTCTTCCGAAACGTCTGTAGTCAAAACGTTACGCCTTATCGTCCATGAAACCACGATATGAATTTCCACCCGTCACAACCTCAATTCTTACGAACTATGACTGTGTGTATTTTTTTTTTTTGTCATTTATGTCTGCATGTTCAGAAAACAGTCCCTACCCAACGTGACCTGTGACGTGTGATATGGACGCCAGCTAGCTACGATTTAACAAATTGCCTTCTGCTGGTACGAGCCAACGAATTGTAGCATACACAAACGACGCGTAAGCATCGACTTTGCGTATGAATATTTAATATTTGTTTCTGAAAAAGCTTTTTTCTTAAGATACAAGCAAACTGTCTCGCACATTTCTGTTCGAAAATTAAGTTCTGTTGAAGGAAAATGCAAATGGATGTTGCTGCGGATGAAGGTGTTTTAAATACACGCTACGCTTATTGCAAAAACAGGAAGTATTAACGGAAAGTGTGCCTACCAGTCTTCATATTGCACATCCTGTGTGAATCTGACCATCTAAATACAATTTTCAAGCATGTACCCGAGCACGGAAACTCTATCGCATAGATAGCTTCCATCCGCCGGGAAATCCCGTGGCAGCTGCAATGCTCGGGGCACGATTAAAAGAGACACCCTGCATTAAAATAACAGGAACCATTAAATAAATTGCAGTTGTGTCATATTTGAGATTCTGATGGCGTCGAGGTTCAAGTGTGAAGGTGACAACTCAAACACCACCCTCCCACTAACGCCACTCCCTTGTACGCCTTCACGGCGTTCACTGTGACTGCTTTACGTTATCAGTATTGGCACATAAAGTGCAAACAGTATCTGGATGTTATAATATTCATTGCTGAGATAGTATTTTAAAATTTATGGGTAAGTAGTGGGTCTGGGTGCATTTAGAATATTTGCAGTATACATCTTTCAGGATATGTAGAATCAAACTCGGTTATAACGTCAAGAAAGGGACTGCATACTTTGTGTCGTTATAAACGAGTGTTCTTATAACCAGGGCTGTGAAGTCGGAGTCGGAAGGAATTTTACCTAGATACTCCAACTCCAGAGCCCTGATAGCTACAGTAACCATTAAATTTACACGTAAATATAGGTTATAAGTCTAAATAGTAGCCTGATGATTTACGCAGTGGTGATGAAACGTTTTATAGGTTTACCGTTATTAACCCTTTAAAGACGAAGCGTATCTGTTTTATATAAGGACTCAGTGCGTACCGCGCTGTAAACACTCTCCACTTCGGTTATAAAAACCAATCTCTTAATGTTTTATAAGGCAAAAGTTGCTGTTTGTTCTGAGATCCGTACAAAACACATAAACGCAATGTGGGCACCACGTAGAATTTTTTAATGTTAAACCTGGTGGTATGTAAAGTTACCGCTAGGCTTTAAAAGGTTAATACATATTGAGCTTTTATGAAGAAGTCAGAGTTGGAGTTTTAAAAATCGAGGAGTCGGAGTCGGAGCTTTTGTGTACCGACTCCACAGCCCTGGTTATAACCGAGAAATATAATGTTGTGGTTAACAATGAGGAATTAATTGATACCACAGAATATCTGACACTATAGACGAGGTTTCGCATAACCCGATATTGTTATAACAGGGTTCTACTCTATTTCATGAAACAGTCCGAGAAAATCGCGAAATGCTATCTCAAGATACGGGTTTCCTGAAACTGGCGCGGACACGCCGTACTGTTTGCAGGCATGACTGTACTGTACAATGTCTTACATTCAAAGAGGATCAGAAACTCCCCGTGTAAATTTGTCGGTCATGTCTGGGACAAGTTCTTTGTAGCTAATAACAAAGAAAACGTACCGTTAGAAGCTGTTAGGGAGGTATGTGTGCCTTTCTCTAGTAGCTGAATGTATGAAATAGCGGCATGTTTTTATTCTTTCTGTTGTTAAAATCTTTTCATTCTACCCATGAAATTACTTCCCTAAAAACCACTGACCTTTCTGCTCTGAATTTATTTGGCCCTTAAAAAAAATAAAAGAAAGTAACAATTTCCGCCATCTCAACAAACTTCGAGCATTCTGTAGAGTTGGCCCGCTCGACCCGCAGCTCGCGGGCAAAGTGTTGCATGCGGCACAGTGTTACGTTGCCAGTGGAGACATTCGAAATAAAAGAAAAAAAACATTTTAATCAAAATGAAAATAAAATCCGTCTAAACATAACTACGTTCCATTTATTACACATAACAACATGTTTCGAACGATTTTGGGCATCTTCAGGTTCACAATTCTCATTTTTTAAAACTTCGAGGAGAGGATAAAAATCTATAAAATGGGATAAAACTTTTAAGAATGTTATGGTTAAAATCAGAAAATAATGTCTGTGCGTGGAGAAAATTCCACCACACTGTTACAATATGCTGTAGCAGCATTAATCCCTGTCGTTGCTACAGGTTGCCATAGCATGTTCATCAGTTTGGTAACACATTGGAAATGCGTTCCAAGTTTCAACCATGAGACGGTAAATGATGTACGGGTTGGTAGCTTGCTATTGCGTTTGTGCTATGCTACGTCTACACATCGTGCGAGTCGGTCTTGGAAAAGCCGCAACAGAACGCCGAAGAAATTTTTAACACGTGTGAAATGTTTGTTTGTGGAGAGACATATATTAACCTTTTAAAGCCTAGCGGTAACTTTACGTACCGCCAGGTTTAACATTAAAAAATTCTACGTGGTGCCCACATTGCGTTTATGTGTTTTGTACGGATCTCAGAACAAACACCAACTTTTGCCTTATAAAACATTAAGAGATTGGTTTTTATAACCGAAGTGAAGAGCGTTTACTGCGCGGTACGCGCTGAGTCCTTATATAAAACAGATACGCTTCGTCTTTAAAAGGTTAATTTATTAAACAACTTTGTAAAAATGTCTTGAAATAGCAACATCCTAGACTAAGTTGTCGACCGACCTTCTTACAAACGTTTCCTATTTTTATCAGTGCGCTATTTTATTTCACATGATGTACAGAAAATACACAGCTAAAATTATACATACGTATAACTATATGTACAAATTCTAAAGGTTTTGACGACGGTGTATAATATTGTGTGGTGATGGGTTTATGGACTTTATCCATCGTCCGAAGAGTAAAATATTAAAAATATTAAAAAATTAAAATCACGACGTTTCGGAAGCTGGCTCTGCTTCCGTCCTCAGGTGAGGTCCAGTGATGGAGGCTAGATCTGTCTGAGGGACCCAACAGAGTGAGCGTTCTTC